>QPEY01000278.1:34047-65398 GCA_014706445.1 Hydra viridissima | reverse complement strand
ATATGTAAATTTCCTTCGATCAGGATCAATCATATCTAAAACGTTACTGTCTTTTGGATTCTTATCATGTTCCACAAAAATAAAAATGGTAAATTATGATATTCAGAGGGATCTCTTAAAACATATTCTCTATTCTCATACTTTTCATATCCTTGTCGAGCAAAATTATGAAGATTATCATACATGCTTAGTTTTTCGTCATATTGAAAACTGATATATTGATGAAACGGAAATACTTTATAAATAGCAGCCTGAGAATGAGTGGGAATAAAACCAAAATCCATCACGCTTTTTACTACTTCAGGTCTCGTAGTGGGCAAAGGAGTCGGAAGAGGAAAATAATATTGATAATAAATATATGTTTGCTTCACATCGTATTTATCACTTTCCGGTTCATTTACTATTCGTACATCTTTTGCCTTCGACATTACATCATACCAAAAGAAATTTTGAGGTCTTAATCCTCGCATTTTAAAATTAATTTCTGCTTGGTTTTTATCCGTCACTATCTCGCAAAAATTTCTTTCTCTTGAAATGTAACTTTCATTTCTTAACGGACTAGCAGTTATTCCACTACAAAACGAACCATTCCAAAATTTAAACGGTAAATACGAATTCGGAATCAACGGAAAATTCATGTTCCACCAATTTTTATCAATATCACTTCGTAAATCATCCCACTTAAGCCACTTTGTACCATCATTCATAAATGTTCTTTTCATAAATACATTATCATCATCATTCCTTTTTAAATATTCGTCATTTACTAACTGTACAATACTATGATATATATTAGGTTTTCTCCGCACATCTCGAAAATCGAAAACTTTTATATTCCATCCATGCGCAATACACACCTTTTCTGTAAAACCGGTTCCTCATTCAATCCAATTCGAGAATAAAATTCATAATTATTATTATTATAATACTCTTTCACCTTGTGAATCCACGGATCATTAGTTCTATCTTCTTCCTTTTCCATTAATGATAAATTAGTAGGAATTAACATAGATTGTAAATGGATTATAGAATCTCTCTTCAACATATTTCGACTCACACTTTTTCTGAAATCGACAAAAGGTAAAGTAAATTCATTCGTCACATTAAAAAGATTTTTCGTTGATGAAGAATCGCCACGAATTTCGGAATAATAATAATGCGTGGCTTCTTATAACGAATTATCTAACACTTCTTCCCACAACATAATAATTCAAAAAAAAATATTGATTACAATCATCCCCACCTATATGTGTAATTTATTATTTCTTTAACAAATATTTAACAGGTATTTTTCTTCGTTTTAAAACGGTGTTTTTCATTATTTTACTAACACGTCCGCATATTTATTTAATTACTCTGCAATCTGATTGGTCGGTTTTACTTTTTTGTTTACTTTTTTCTGCATTCTGATTGGTCGGTTTACTTTTTTGTTTACTTTTTTCTGCAATCTGATTGGTCGGTTGGCGGACCCCCGCAAAGGTTTGTTTACTTAAGGGCCGTCGTTTGTTTACTTAAGGGTCGTTTTCTCTATATATACCACTGCATTCGTTAAACTTTCATTTGGGCAAAAGCCCCAAAGGAGATCGGACGGTGAAGCCCTGCTCAAATTTTTCCAAAATGGCGTCGAAGAAAGGTAACTTTGTTGTTCATTTTATTTTTCTTTATTTATAAAACTGCGCGGTTTAGTATATTTGGAGACTGGGAACTAGTTATATTTTAAACGGTGTTTTTTTCATTATTTTACACGGTATTTTATTACGTTTTTAAACGGTGTTTTTTTCATTATTTTACTAACGCGTCCGAATATATTTTATACATATATTTGTTATACGCATATTTTTTTTTATTTTCTATAATGGATGTTGTTTCAGATGTATTTATTTTTCAGCAATTCTCTATTCACATTTCTGTATACAGAGTGTGAAAATGTTCAACTGTCCATCCAAAAAAAAACCCTCTCTGATTGGTTGGTTTCATCACGTGATCATGACGTTGTTCGTTCCAATCGCATCATCGATGACGTCACCATTGTTGTCACGTTCATTGACGTCACCATCATGTTGGGGAGTCGTGCTTGCACGACGATACAACGTGATGGTGACGTCAATGAACGTGACGACAATGGTGACGTCATCGATGATGCGATTGGAACGAACAACGTCATGATCACGTGATGAAACCAACCAATCAGAGAGGGCTTTTTTTTGGATGGACAGTT
Source organism: Hydra viridissima (assembly GCA_014706445.1). Classification (NCBI taxonomy): domain Eukaryota; kingdom Metazoa; phylum Cnidaria; class Hydrozoa; order Anthoathecata; family Hydridae; genus Hydra; species Hydra viridissima. Next base: position 63,180 of record QPEY01000278.1, on the reverse strand, counting down.
GTACATTTTCATACTCTGTATACACATCATCATACCTGAAGTCCTGCCATAAAGTTTGTAAAATGGCAAACAGGTAGGGACGGTGACAAATGTGGAAATAAAAGGCTGAATCCAGTAAGTGATGGCCGCAACACTTTTGTTAACCAATTGTGTTCCCAAGCTCGTCTTGAACGACATGTCAAGTGTAAAGTACCCTCCCAATGAGGTGGTGTTGTAAACGTTACATCCTCGCAAAGAATTGGCGTAAAACGGTCCTCCAAGAGGAGAAAAAAGCAAGTCGCAAGCAAGACTTTACACTGTCCACACCGTCCACGTCTGTGACCGTCGAATAATTTCCCACACCAATTTCTTCGTCTGCATAAATTCGAATAAACACATTTCCAGGGACGTTTGTTCCGGTGCCATACAAAGCCAACCATAATTTTCTTAAAACTCCAGGTTCTTCTGTGTAAGTGAAAACGGTGAACGCGTTGGTTGATCCTCCTGCTAAACTTTGCGACTTTTGGCCCAAGGATGAAAATCCCGAATTTGAAACAAATCCTAAAAAGTTGGATTTTTGTGAAGAAACATCCACGTAACTTTTTGTAGCTCCATCTTGCGCGCTTGTGGGGTCTGTCATAATAATCAATTTATGAGAATTTAAATCCAAGTCTGCAGCTTTTAATGTGCATGCTCGAGCTCACGTCCACACAATTTTTCGTGGCGGCGTTGTGAAGACTTGTTGATTCATTCAAATTAATCGTTTTGTGAAAGTTTATATCCAAGTCTTTTGTTCCCACTGAAGTTCCTCCTCCTGACAAATGCGTGTCCACGTAATTTTTCGTAGCAGCGTTGTGAGAAGTGGTCGGCACTGCCAAATTAATGATTTTTTTAGAGTTAAAATAAATGTCCGCAGTGATGGTGCTACTTCCATCTGTCCTGACATACAGATCGCTTGTAAGAGTGGTTGAATAAGAATTGTATAAATACGTTCCCAATTCTGTTCTACAAAATTTGTGAATCATTTTTTATATGGCTCAGATTTTTTTTTCACCACAAGGTATTGACAAAGTTTTGAAAGTCGTTTCCATCATTTAATTTATTTCAAGACGTAAAGACACAAGTGACTGCAATAAGACGTGTCGCCAAACTGAACCCTTTCGCTGTTGTAAAGGACGGGGCTTTTCAAATAGTCGACGAGCTCGATAAGAAGGGGCTCAGCGTAAGAATCAAAACTGTATTTTTTATCGTCGTCTTTGTACCAGCACACCCAATGAAATCCGTCCGTGCTCGAATCCCCCGTATTGACAATTCCACATTCTTTTCTTCTCGGTTTTTAGGCCATTGAAGACCTTAGTGCTAAATGTACTTAAGTCACAAAATAGTCATTTTGAGAAAATGGAGTTTGAATATTCAAAGTGACCCTGAAATCAGACAAGAAATGCTAATGAATTTCTAATAACTCCTATACATTTACATTATTATAATGAATAAACCTCCTTATTTAATAAACCTCCTTATTTAAAATATAAATTAAACATATCTTCTAAAAGATTAGGCCTTACGCCCTAATCTTTTAGAAGACATGTTTAATTTATTTTTTGGACTTAAGTACTTTTTGTCCTATTAGGAGAATTAGGAACTTTTTGCACCAAAAAAAACACACAGAACTAATGTAATTTTTCAACATATTATTACAATAAAGAAACAAGTCTATTCTATATCTTCAATGTCACTCGTGTTTCCGTCTATGCCATGAATATTACTATAAAAAGTAACTCCTTCGGGAAGATTAACATGGGTTAAGAGATCACGAATGTCATGAAATTTTGCAGTTTTAACAGGCAAAAAAGTTACGTATGCTCTATTAGAATTGAGTGAAAGGAGAGTTGAAAATTTTTTACCACATTTAAAAGTTTTTATGACATCACAACATTCTTCGGTCATTGAAATTCTACTTAGTGGTACATTGCCTCGTTCAAACTTTGCTCCTCTAAACTCGCTAATTCCAGTTACTGGATTTATTAAAGGATCATAAGCCCTTTTTAAAGTCCAGTACTTTAGCAACTGGGGTTCCATCTTGGATCATGTTGTCTGTAAGAGGATGTTCCACGTAAACAACATTAAATAGTTTTCTGGTATCTGTATTCTTTACAAGCGATACCCACTGTTAAGGTAGAATTACCCTGTCCTTCTTTCTTCTCCTTTTTTCAATGCGCCCAAAATTACGATCACAAAGCATTCGGGTATGTCCTGGAAGGGGATACTTTACATAAGCTTGTGTTATAGAGACATTCTTATTTACCAATCTTTGTAGATAAGCAAAAATGTAACGGTTTTTATTCTGTGAAAAACAGTTATCCATGAAAATCACAATCTTTGTAGTTGTAGATGTAAGACCAGAAATGTAATGATCCAAACATGAAATGACTTCATTTGGGCCCTAAGCTGCAAAATGCTCAGCATATATATACATGTGAGCAGATTCATTTACATTTACATGAATGCATAGGTTGTGAATCCAGAGTTGACGCTTATAATATTCTTGTCCAATGCCAGTTAGAGGAAGCGGTAAATTTTTTTCAAAGTCCAAACAGATCACTTCAGTGTCTTTGCTTAGTTTTGCAGCTTCTGTGGCATCGTTGATTTGCACATTAAACACATCAGCTTTCTTTATGTGAAGCTCATGTTGAAATTTCAGTTTATTTATAAAAATGGCATCATTAATAGACTCAGATGCTTTTATTTGTGCCCGGAACTTTTCACATTTATCGCATATGTCACTCGTTGGAAATCCAAATTTAATATTAAATTCAAAGTTAAATATGTCAAGGTAAAGCCAGTATTTACAATCATTAGGTATAAGATCTGGGTTTGCCTTTAAAAATAGGTGATGCATTTCTACCACAGTCAGAGATGAATCCAGGTATTTTTTGTGTTTGTTTTTTTGATCGGTTGTAGTGGCTTTCACGTGCAGGAAATAGCTTAATGTGATCACAAACACGATCTCTAATTTCTTTAACAATTGTTCTGTGATTTTCGTGTTTACCCCGGCCATCTTCAATGGGAACAGTAAAGTTAAGAACTTTTCTCTTAAGCCTAGATTCCTTTACCCCACGTATTGCAAGAAACGCTGCTTTGCAAACGGTAACAGTTTGATTCATTGCAGTAACTGAATAGAAAGCTACTTCATTCTTTGGCATTTTCTTTTCTAGGTCTTCGACGAATATTATTGACAGGGGTTATATTTATGCAACCCTGCAGATATATATTTTGTTCACCATGATTTTTAAGAGCAGAAAATGCAGAAAAAATCTGTTCCATTTCAATATCTGTGAACTTAGTTAGACATCTACAACGACATTCAATTATGGCAGGCATCCTGGATGGCTTCAGCTTTTTACCATAAGATGTGTGAGCTTCTCCTGAAACAATTTTTTTAAATTAAATATTGATGTTTTAAATGTTGTCATTTTATGTTACATAAATATTTACATGCAATTACAAAAGATATAAGTTGGGTGTTTTTTACAAATTTATTACTGCTCAGTACATAAGGAACATGTACACTTTTTGTGAGTAAGAAAAAAGTGCTACAGAAAGTGAACACACTTTGACTACACTGTGTGTTGATTAGTATAAAACACTAATCTACACACAGTGTGCTTTATATAAAACTATATAAAAAATATATAGTTTTATATATAATAACATTAGAAATAATAACAAGTGCATATAACATATATATAACATAACTAGTACTAAACAAGTTTAAATATCAAATTATATATATATATATATATATATTTAATAAGTTTAAATATCAAATTATATATATATATATTATAATTTCTTAACTTAGCTTTCCCGCTTAGCGGGAAAAGCTAAGTTAAGAAATTTTAGCACCGAAATTTAGGACTTAACTACTTTTTGTCCATAAAATTGTATAATTCTTATTTTTGGTATCTGTGAAAGAGGGGCTTAGGTGCATTTTTAAATGTTGCAATTTATACAGTACAAAGGGTTAAACCGTGTTAGAAAAAATTACTAATTAACTCAATTTCGTCAAAAGGTGACTTAAGTACTTTTAGTTCTAAGGTCTTCAATTTGTCTCTGACTAAAACACCCCGAAAGTTTTTTATTTTTAAAATTTTTGCAGCCTTTATGAGTTGAAAATTGGTCAATGCCTCGTTTGGCAATTCAACTCCTTCGCCTATGATCATTTTTAAATTGGCGTAAAAATTTAAAAGTCTTCCACGGATCCAAAGGATCTAAAAATATAGAATTTACAAGTCTTCATCAGATTCCACTTCTCCCAAATCCAAATCGTCCATAATGCTTTGAAAAGAAGGCGCATTTTTAGTGATAACGACTTCTGGAAGCTTGACTTGGATGGATTCAATCTGCGAGCCGATAAAAACACCTTTAATTCTCAAAGAGGCAATAGGGAAACACTTTTGTTGAACGTATTCCAAAGCATTTGTTTTTACGATCTTTTTATTCTCCTTGGTATCTTTTGTGTTCTTTTTGTAAAACAAAGAAGTGATGCTTTTTTTATTTGTGAACAACTTTCCGAAAAAAATAGGGACGCTGCTAGATTCTTTGTGCTTAAAAATGGACAAGTCTTCAGTGATTATTTTTCTCGTTCTTCCTCCTTTTTTCAACAAAGGCGCTATTTTGATGACTTGCTCGCGAAGAAATTTTGATATTTTTTCAGTCACTTCAATAAACTTTTCCTCTTCTGCTGTCAAGCCATTTTTTTCATTGAAACCGAGAAAGGGTTTGGAATATCCCGTCAGTTCATTCGTTTCCAAACTGAGGCTTTTAAACACACCCAGCGAAAACAAAACGGGAGTTCTTAAAACGAAAGGACCTTTTCCAGTCGCATACTCATAACACAATGGAATCTTTTGATACCGAATTGGCTTTGTGGTGGCGTAGATTTCTCCAAATGATAACTTACTCTCGTCAAAATTTTCAATCGTGACAAAATTCATCTTTTTTAAAAGAAAAGAAAATTTTTTTCAATCAAATGTTCATATATTTTATTCTGCTTTTTGATTTTATTTATTTTTTGCAAGCATACTCGAATATATCCTCCTTCACAATGCCTCTTTTTTCAAAATGAATCCTTCCACCCCTTATTTTCAATTCAAAATCATCCTTTCGACAAATAATGGTGAAATCCAAATCATTTTCAAAACTGTAAATTTTGTAATGGTATCTCGCCTCATAAGGCGTTTAAGAATACCCCTCTTCGTAATCTTCCGTCTTAAGGTATTCATTTATAAAAGGCTCAAACAAAACCATCATCTGACTCATATTTTAATGGGAAAGAAAATGATTTATATCGATCGAAAGCAAACTGATCAATTCTTTATTATCCACCCACGAGTTGAACGAATCTGGATATCCCTGCCATTTAACCAGTGATTTTCTCATTGTTTTGCGAATAATTTTTTCAGTTCTGAATATGTCTCGATGCGTCTTTTCCATTTCCTGCTCGTAAAAAGTGCCTTGAATTTCTTCTCCGTTGGCGTCAGTGATTTTATACGTGGGCGGATCCGTGTACTGAACTTTCGACAATGTGAAAACCTCTTCAGTCCATCTTGGCGTATACCGTTTTTCAAAATTAGACCTCTTTTTAGTGATTCACACTTTGTCACCCGTTGAAAATCTGTGAGAACTTGATCTTTCTTCCTTTCCATACAGGTTCATCCAAACCTTGTTCTTTTCTTCGCTGGCTTAAACTGGAGTCATTTTTATGGAAGAGTGATTTGTATTGTTGTAACTTTTCACCATTTCATCTAAAATGTCAATGTATTTATTAGTGTTGTTGGCTGAAAAGTATTTGAACATTTTTTCTTACATCGTTCTGTTCCATCGCTCGACGACTCAACTTTTTTCCTCGTTTTCAGTAGAATACAATAGCACGCCCAGCGCTTTCACATGCTGGTTGTAAAATTCTTTTCCTTTGTCTACCCACATTTTTAAACACTTTTTTTTTTCGAAGATTTTACTCAACGTTTCAGCTACATCAATACCCGTTTTGCTTTTTATGGGTAACCCATCCATACTTTGAAAACACATCAATCACCATAAGCAAATATTTTACTCCGTTGTTGAATTTTGAAAAAGAGCGCATGTCGACCAAATCTGCAGCCCATATTTCATCGATGTCCTTCAAAATCATCCTTCTTCTTTTGAAATGGCAAATTACCGGTTTATGAAGCTCTCCTGCAAGCTGATCCGTCAATTTCAAACCGGGAATTTTTTTTTTTACCAGATCCTTCAGATCCGTGAAAATTTTTTTTAACACCCAATCCAAAATTAGCTTTGGCTTTAATCACCGGTGTAATCATTTTTCTTTCTTTGATTTCTTTTTGAATGCGATTGGGTGTAGAATTCATTTCTTTAAGCATCATTTGATCTGCCACATTCCTGTTAAACCTGTCGTTAAAATATTTATAAGCCAGGTCATGTTGATACGCTGCATTGTCCACCCTGTCCACGGACTTGCTCCATTCTTGATACATGTCCGTGGAATTCAATCTCTTGTCTAAATTTGTGCCCGGTCCTGCAAAGTTCATGCCCGGAATGTGCATTTCTCCTGGAAATTTTGCCCACGGAAGCTTGATTGTGCTTGACAGTTTATTTATCGAATCCACAAAGTCGCCTCCTTTTTTCTCAGAAACAAACTTGCACTTTGTAGTTCCACAAGCGTCGCAAGTCCCTTTCAGCATATGTCTGTTGCTTCTAGACACTTCGTTTTTCAAATGAATCGTCTCCGTTTTTCTTTTACATTTAATGCAGTACATTTTACATATAATAAATTTTTTTTTAAATAAAATCTTTTGTTTTTAAAAATGGAAGTCATTGATTTGTCATGGAATATCGGTAAAAGCAAAAGAAACAACAACACACTTTTGCCATGAAGTATACGAGGAATCATTGTTGGAAAGTCCGGATGCGGAAAAACAACTTTACTTTTAAATTTACTTCTGAGACCAGGATGGCTGGATTGTAATCACTTGCAAGTTTTTGGGAAATCTCTTTTCCAACCTGAATACAAAATACTCAAAAGCACCTTTGTAAAAAAGCTGCCAAAAGAAACTATTCTCGAATTGTTCAATATTCAAAAAAATTCGAAAAAAAAAACGCGAATCCTGATTCTGTCATTGAAGAAATTTCAAAAAAATGGAAAGGAAAAACAGACATGGAGTGCCAATTTTTCGAAACAGCTGACGACGTGCCTGAACCTGAAGATCTTGACGCCACGAAAAACAATTTAATGATCTTTGACGATTTGCAACTGATCAAACATAACAAATGCGAAAAATATTACATACGAGGAAGGCATTCCAACGTTGACTGCTTTTACCTTGTTCAAAATTATTTCATACTACCCAGACAAACCATCAGAGAAAATGCCAACTTTATTTGCCTCTTTCCACAAGACCAAAAAAACGTCGACCACATTTATCAAGACCATGTTTCGAGCGACATGAAAAAAGAAGAGTTTAAAAAGTTTTGCAGACATTGCTGGTCTCAACCTCATGGATTTGCCGTCATTGATTTATCCTCCAAAAAGGACCATGGAAAATACAGAAGCGGATATGACGATTTTTATTTTCCAAGTGTATAAAAAATATGACGGGATTTTATTTGCTTGCGAAATTGAAAAATGATACACCCACCACAGGAAACAGCTCCATCAAAACATACTTTGAAAGACTCATCGAGCTGAATTTAAACAAAAAGTACGGAATGGCGCTTGTGGGGCTCGAGACGTATTGCAGTTACCCAAACATCACCTCTAAAAATAACGTTTTCAGATACAGTCCAAACGCTGGCTCAAACAGCTACACCATTTACATTAAAGAAGGAGCTTATGATATTAATCAGATCAACGAGTACCTTCAAACTGAAATGCAAAAACAAACAAAAAGTTTATACAGAGTAGACGGAGTCACTCTTACAGCAAACAAAGCTACATTGAAATCCGTATTGACATTTGGAAAGCCAGGAACAACGACAAAATATTGGGTAGATTTTAACGTGAATAACAGCATAGGGCCGCTCCTTGGATTCGACAAAAATGAATACACCTACGTGGAGAAAAGAGAAGACCCTACAGATCTTAATAAAGTGACAAGGGTGATCGACACTTAGGAGTCTGAAAATATTGATAGAATTGAAGAAACAGCGGTGATCCGAGTGACCAACGACATTATCGGCTCGTCTTATTTAGACGGAAAAACTACAATCGACATTTACTCTTTTTATCCACAGGTTGAACCAGGATACAAAATTGTAGAAAAACCTTTTCACTTGATATACCTTCGCATTGTGGTGAGCAAAATTTCAAGAATGGCAACGCAAATTGTTGACCAAAATGGAAAATTGATCAATTTTAGAGGAGAAGACATCATCGTCAGATATCACATCAGAGAAAGAATATCCTCAGTGCTATCCGATCTTTACACAAGCAGCGCTTTTGATCGGTAAAAAAAAATCAGAAAAAAAATTTTCCCTTCCTAAAAAAATGAGCAATTATCAAAAAATTAGATTAAATATTTCACAAGGCCAAGCTGATTAAATAAAAAAAGCCATTCAAGATAAAAGCGACGTCATTATAAAACTCACTCATCAAGATTTAGACGGAAATCACATTCTTGCAGTCACAAACTCACAACTGAACAAAATTAGAAAAGCCTACAGCAAGGGCACCGGTGTCACACTTAAACTAAGCAAAAAACAACTCATGCACAACTCTAAAATTGAAGGAGGATATATCGGTGCATTACTCCCTTTGCTCTGTATGCTTGGAAGCACTCTCGCCACAAGAGTTGCCCCTGCTCTCGCCACTGGGCTCCTTGCAGGTATAGGCTCTTCTGCCGGTTCTGCCATAGTCAGTAAAATTGCTGGACGTGGCGTGGTTTACATGAACAAAAATGGAAAAGGAATAAAATTAACTGCAGCTGGTTCTGGCTTATACTTAAGACCCTGGTCTAGAAATGTCAACGGAGACGGACTCTTCATAAAAAGCGGTAAAGGATATGAATCCGTTGAATCCGGTTTATTGCTCGGTCCCAATTCTCCCTTTTCAAGCATCCCCTTTTTAGGCGTAATTCTATAATTTTTTGAAAATTTTTTATTTGACAAGAATAAAAAATTCAAATCTTTATTTTTTAAAGAAAATACACTTTCTCCGTTCCGATTTCCCCGGTGGATGAAATCATCAGCGGTTTGTCCTTCTCCACAAACACATCCAACACGCTTTAAAAAGAAACTATTTTTGAAATTCGATACAGCTGCTCAGACCGATGCACACTATGAACTTTCATTTTATCCCCATTTTCTTCGCCAAACTTAAACCTTCCTGAAAAAATAGCACAAGTCTCCATTGAAAATATCAACACTCCTTTCTATAAAGCCACTCTAAATTCCGAGGTCGGCTTTATCACCTCACACATATCGCTAAACCTCGAAACCAAAGTTCTTCTCTCAGACTGAAAAGAATAATGCTCAATCAAATTAACGTTTTGAACTCTCTCCGTCGCCACCNAAAGCCACTCTAAATTCCGAGGTCGGCTTTATCACCTCACACATATCGCTAAACCTCGAAACCAAAGTTCTTCTCTCAGACTGAAAAGAATAATGCTCAATCAAATTAACGTTTTGAACTCTCTCCGTCGCCACCTTAATATTATACTCAAACTGGTCTAAAGATCTCACGGCAATTTCAAAACTTCCCTCATTAATAATCGAAAGAGTTGCCGTCACTTTTCATCGTTTTAAACGCCTTGCTGATATAACTCTCAATACCCACATGCAATGGCTCTTCAAAATCAAACAGATACTCCTTAAACTAATCTGCAAAAAGATCCACTTCAAACATTAAACTTATAGTCGTTTTTGTTTTCACACGAATTCCTCCTTTGTCGATACTTAAACTCACCATCTTCATTTTATTGAACAAAAGATCAAACAACGCCTTCATTTCACCTGCATACTTCGTTCTCGCAAGAAACATTTTTTAAAAAAGAAAAAAATTTATATCATTACAGATTGCAACCAACAAATTAGATGGCACATTATAAAGGTAAGTCACATTTTTTTAAAAAATTTAACACAACAAAAAAACGCATAAAAGTTATCGCGCATTTTTATGAAAAAGTATCAATGCGCCAGAACCGGCATTTCCCTACTACTAGTAGCTTTCCATTGTCGAACTTTAAAAAGTGATCTTGGTTTTCGTGCAAACTCTGTTGGAACATGGGATCTAACTGAGTTGAGTTGACTTGATATGATATTTGCAATATCATCAGAAATTATCCCAGTTCCCTTACTAGGCATCAAAGGTGAATAAGTTTCTTAACCATACCAAACACACAAGATGCATATAATCTAAAACAAACTGACTAACTAGACCAATACCTGTGTCATGTAAAGGTGACTTGCCATTATGATGTCCATCATCAATAAGTTCATGGAATTGAACATCAGTTCTTAAAAGGGAATCAAATACCGGATATATGACACANTCTTAACCATACCAAACACACAAGATGCATATAATCTAAAACAAACTGACTAACTAGACCAATACCTGTGTCATGTAAAGGTGACTTGCCATTATGATGTCCATCATCAATAAGTTCATGGAATTGAACATCAGTTCTTAAAAGGGAATCAAATACCGGATATATGACACAATTATTATGGTACTCCCCTTTTTGTGAACATCTCTCACAGCCATTATACCCTGTATGACCTTTGGTACATTTCAAAAATGCTCGTGCAGGTGCATCACAAATGAAAGCATCAGGTAGAGCAACATTTATATACTTACCTTAAAAAATGTATGCCTGTTCTCACCACTGTAAGCATATCATCAACAAAAGCCCGTAAATAATCATTTACAGAATTAGGCTTAGATTTTCCAGGAAATATGCCTAATGTAAATACACCTAGCCTGGATATTTCTTTTAACATTTCTAGGATTGGCCAAAGGCATAAATTTGATCTTCTAGATAAAGGTACACCATCAATATTTATACGAAGTATAAGTATACCTGGTATGTCATCTAAAGATATTTTTGATGCATTAAGAAACGAAGTTAAAGAATGAGATATTCCAAAATGGTAGTATTGACCACCTCCAACAGACTTTACATCAGTTACTTTTGGGGTAGATAATAATGATCTTGCATCAGATGGGATATCTAAAAGAAGAGGCTTTAAAATAACCAGAAGTGCATTTGTAGCTGCATGTGAAATATTGTAATGATTTGCCCATTCTGCTAACCGCTCTCGAACATTACAATCTGGTTCTTGCTTAACTTCTTCGTGTTCTTCAAATTCGTCTGATAAATTATTATCATTGAAGTATCCATCAAAGTGTTCTACACAAAGATCAATATCTTCAACTTCCATCAAACTTCCTACCAAATAATCTTCATCAGCAACATGGCCCTCCAAATCAATTCCATTCTGATATTCAAAACCATCAACAGTTTTTAACTCTAAAGTTGAACCCTCCTCAGCTAGAGCAACATCAAAAGATTTCTCAGCTGCAATGCGAAAATGCTCATCTACCCAAGAACGGATGTGACGTCGTCGACTTCGCTCGCTATATACTTTATCAGGCATCTCTACAGTAATGTATTTCAAATCAAATACAAGAAATTAGGACAAATTTAGAAAAAATAATCACTGTAGAAGTTACTTGCCTAATTTCGGCGCGATAAAAAATACTTCATGGCCGATCATACTATAGATAGGCCAGCCGCTTTGCAGTGGCCGGTTTGATGGGCGTCCCACATAAGACCCATGTCGAATCTATATTGCTAACCCTGGCCCAGATCAGCCCACGTAGCCCAGGTAAAAATTAGATGGGGCCCATGTCGGCTTGTTGGCAGGGTCTGGTTTCAAAATTTCTCAAAAAACACAAAACAAAAACGTTTCTGCCTCTGATGAATATGCTTTAGGAAACAAATGTAGGTCTAATTGTACTTAGGCTCCTCTTTCAAATATTAAATCTTTTTCTAACTTAGACAAAGAGTGAACCAGGACTGAAGACACTTTGTTTTAGATCCCCTACCAATCTGAGTTTCCAACCAAACGTAAACAAACATCATATCATTGTTTTGAACTTCTTGATCATGTCAAACAAATGTTAAGTTGTGGTGCCCAAGTTGTCAAGCATTAAACATTTCACAAATGCTAAGTTTAGGAATCGGATGGTTTTACTGCTTGTAAAAGCATACTTTAATGACATTTTCAATTTTTTCTTTCATTGAGAGTAGAAATAATTTGCTTTTAATTTGTGCTGGCAATATTCAAAAAACTCTTCCAACTTTAGTTTCTTATTGACTATTTTTCTAAGTAACAAATTTTGGTGTTTTTTTCAGTCCAGGTTTCCAAATCCAATATTGAAGATTGTTTAAAATTTTAAACTTAGAGAGTGATGAGAAATCTTTAATTTCTTGGTTTATATGAAGATTCGAATTTGTCTGCTATTTTACAGCATTTAGTTCAGACAGAAGATACACTCTAACATTGTTTGCTTTCCGATTAGTGAAACACATGCTGACTAATAATATTTACAATTGAATGATTTCTTTATCATTTAACACTTGTCTGAAGACTCCACATTTTCCAGATCTCAGACACCCATTTTTGAAGAAGTATTGTACTTTGATAAACAGTCCTTTTTTTCCAAAACATGTAATCAAAAGAGATTTTTTCTCTTTTGAAAACAGAACTGTTTTACAACTCCTCTAAGCAATACTGTAGTTTATTGAATGCTTTCACAAACAAATGTTTTCCTTCTTTGACCTATCTTTTCATTTGAGTTAATTTAAAAACATCAGATAAAAAGCATTCTGTCTAATTTTTCATTCTTAATTGTACATCTGGGAATGGTCTGAATAAACGACTCTCAACATTGGTATAAAGAGTAATTATTTGTATTTTTATTTCTTGACATATAATGTTATTAGCAACTAAATGTTAATAGGAACTATAATTTACGATGTAAATTGAGCATTAGAAGAACTTCAAAGACATACTGCAAAATTCAAAGAAAATGTGACTTTTAAAGTTAAGGTAATTGCTCGGTTGAAACTCACAACTACCAATTCTTACATTCCTAAATTATAAAAAGTGACTGGTGTGATATCAACTGAGCTTATCTACACCACTCAAGATGCAAATAATGCCTTGCTTTGCACCTTGTTGTTGTGCCTGCAAGCTATAACAGGTACTTTTCTAAGAGATAAACAGGTACTTTTCCAAGAGATGGCGCATTTCCTCTTCTGTTTTACTTATTTGCAATCTTTTCCGACTTTGTCCAGGGGTTAACATGTTAACATATTTATACTTATGCCTTTGTACTTTAAAATCCAAAGGTAATAAAATCTGACATTTGGTTAAAAAAATGATAAACCACTTTTCAATTCATAATATATTTGTTTTAAGACCCTCAACGAAGTGATTTGTCTTCAATTATACTAGGCTCAAACTGAGAATCGATGAAAGCAGTTTTCGGATCTTTAAAATAATCCTATAGCAAATAGTTCTTGTTGTCATTGTTACCATTTGTTTCCATCTTCAATACTGCGTCATTTTGACATTTCGATGAATATCTTATATGTTTAGCGATGCGTTGGTGAAAATTGGATTTGTTTTTTGTAAGTCCTTTTTTTTAATTGGCAAAATCCCTGTCGACTTTGAAAAAATGAACGACCTTAAATAGAAAATTGTGGAAGTTGTAAACTCATCATGTAATTAATATGATCTGTTAAATGGTTTTATCAGTAAAAAACTTATTTGTAACTTATTTCGTTAGAGTAGAAAATTTCGTTGTCAGACTTAAATGCACCTTCCTATCAGCTATAGTCATACGCTCAATGGAATCGTTCAACGTTTTGCTTTTGCGGAAAGTTTTTTGCTCCAATGCAAAATTTAAAACTTGCGTTTCTATATTTGTTGATGGAATGATTTAACATGTTTACTTGAATTTTAACTAAATATTATGAATATATAGTGTATGATAATTTATGCTGTTTCTAAACCCTTTGCAGAAATATTTTACTTTTTTCAGTTATTAAAAAACTTGCGAGGAGGATGAGCACAAGTCATTGTTCTGATTTTCTAATCGGTAAGGAATTTATTTTGGGAATGCTATTACCCAATCAAATGATTCGAGTATTAGAACGTAACCTTTTATTTCTGAACAGATTTTTCTGCATATATCATGCAGTTAAAAAAGCTTCCCTGAACTGTTTTCTGATAATAAGTTTCTGGTATTTAATTTCTCATGTTTAAGTTCTGAAATTCATATAAAAAATTCATTTTCATTTAAGAAGTCTCGCTTCATTCTACTTTATTCATTCACTACTACAAAATCAATTTTTCTTCTACTTTTATCGGTTTTTCTAACTATGAAACTTTTTAAATTTTTTAAACTTTATCTTTTAGTTATTTATTATTCTATTGTTAATTGTATCTCATTGTTGAAGAATTATGCAACAAGTGACACAAGCAGAACAAAATAGATGACGTACCGGTTCATTTTATGCTCTAGTATTTCCATTTTCCTTACTGAAATAATTCTTTTTTGCGATTTTTATGAGAACAGCTGGTTAATGACAAAACCAGTGTTTATTTCAACAGTTTTTCTTGAACTTGCTTAAACCAGCACGTGAACCATTTTAAAATTGGAGATTTAACCTCATCGCAAAAACATAAAAGCAAAACATAAAAAACAAGTAAAATAGCAAAAACTCATATCAAACCAATAAAAAGTTTGAACTAGCTTTGTAGAAAGAAAATTTACCAAACAAGATCAGCGATGAACCAAATATATATCGGTGAGACCATGTTTTAGTTGAGTTTTCACTTTTAAAAGTTTAAAGCAAATCCTGTTGTTACTTTGTTTTAAATTGGTGTCAAACTTTTTTATTTAATAGAGCAATTGCCGTCGATGAGTTCAAGCCTTTGCCAATTATGAGGTTGTAATCAAATAATAAGATCAACTTTCGTGATTAAAGCGTTAAACGTGTAGAACAAAATATTCTGATAAAAACAGGCCATTTGCCGCTACGTAGGATCGTAAGATGTTTAAAATACATCAAATTTGTAGATTTGAAAAATTTGTTTTTCAACGGTTTTGAAAACGGTGTTTTTAAACCGTTTATTTTAAACATTTTTATGCGTCTTTACTTTTTTAATATTCTTCCTTTACTATTCTACTATTTTGTCTACGATCCTCCCTAGTTGCAAGAACAGTTAAGAGCAAAGTTGTAATATTGGAAAACTTGTGATATATATGGAAAAAAAATTCACTGAACAATTTTGAATTCATTAGATGATTATAAAAAAGCTTTTGGTAACGAAGCAAAAAACTGTTAAAGCACCAAGACTTTTATATTAAGTGCAATTCACTTACAGTATACCAGTAAAGGTTTTTTAATTGCAAAGTTCGTATGTATATTATATATAATGTTCGTATATTTTAAAGTCAATAAGTCATATTAAAACTAATTTCTCAAAGTGTATGTAATACCTATTATAACCAATTATAATTAAATTGTGATAAAAAATTAAAAAAGTTTTTTTACGTGAGTAACTGGTCTATAATATAATACTCTTATTTTATGACTAGAATTAGAAATGATGACCTGAGTGTAATTAAAACAACACATAATAGTTGGTATTTATAAAAGAATATACTTAAAGTACATTTTAAAAACATTGATACGTGTATGTATATATATATATATATATATATATATATATATATATATATATATATATATATATATATATATATATATATATACATACACGTATATAGGATGAACGTTTTTTTTCGGAAAATTAGAAATGACATAATTTGAAAATAAAACTTGCAAAAGAAACTTAAAGAAGAAATAGAAACAAGTTATTTGAAGAAAAGTTCTAGAAAAGTAATTTTGAAAAAGAAATTTGAGGAAGAAATTTAAACAAGAAATTTGAAGAAGAAATTTGAAAAATATATATATTCTTTTTGTTCTGCAATCATTTGTGTAAATAAGAGCATAAAGAACCGTTAAAGCATTCAAAATGCTTAGGAGACGTCCATAAAGTACGTATGCAGTAACAACAATGAGTTTGGAACCCCCTCCCCTCTTATACGCACTTGTACGCTTTTAACCATGCCCTCCCCCTCTGCATAAGTATGCGTTATTTATTTATAAAGTGTGACCCCCCGTTCCGCACCCAAAAAATTAAACTTCTCAAAACATTAAATACAAAAAAGATAAACATTTTTAGTTAGAGATTTTTCTGAACTTAACTGAAAAACGGGTAGTTGTTAACAAAAGGAAAGAAAAATGATTTAGAAAGGATTCGTGTTGCGAGTATTTTATATTTAGTTATGGAAGACAGGAATGAACTCTGCTTCTAATATTTCATTGGTAGTCTCCTCACTGACTTCTTCGCTTTCACTTAAATCACTCTCCATTTCAATCTTTATCTTTTGTGCTTTGTGTGCTTCCTTGTCACGTTTAATTGCAGCCTCGCTCAGCCAGTATTTTTTGCATTTTTCGCAAATTCCGTTTAAAAGCTTTTTTTCCAATGAAGAACAATACAGATCAAATGGTGTAATTTTGTACTTTAAGCCCTCTGTGTGTATATCTTGTAGCAAAAGCCTATGCGCTTGAGGTGCAAAGTTTGAATGGTTTGATACCTTTTTAAAATATCGAGGCGGTTCCATCGCTTTGTAACCATTCTCGTAGTACTCGTAGATGGGCAGAAACGGAATGAAACGTTAAGAGATGGTATTCAGCCAATTTGTTTCAAACGACGAACAACATAATTTGTCCTGGCGTTTCACAATTTGTAGACAGTATCGCGATTGCTGGAAATATTTCTCTACCCAAAGAGAATAAGGACTCGGCGGTTTGTATGCTTTCCCAACTGGTATTGCCCAACAATTAACAAGGTAACTGTCGATGACGGTTTTCTCCCAAACTTGGGGTAAAACTTCAGCCGCTTTTCGGACGTTTTCTACCTTCAGTTCTTGGTTGATTGTTTTCCCAGAAGAATCAAGGTGGTTGCCATAACAATCATGGGCAAGAACTTCTCCAGCCAAATCACGTGAATGAGGTGCCATTCAATGGGGTTGAAGGCATTATTTTTAACTTTGCATATACCATACATAGATGGGATTGACTTGTTCTGTGGGCCAACAACAAAGTCATGATCCATAAGTTTGACCTTGTATTCCATATACATCAGCAATGGCGCTTGAAGGCTTGCAGCAGTAAAACCCAACGGAATCCTGGCTTTATCATCATTGGACATGAAAAGCACAGGTTTTGGTCGAAACAATTTGCAAACTTCTAACATGTCATCAATAAAAGACTTGGCAAACATTCTATCATCATTTCCTTTTCGCAGTGAATTTTCTGGACGTAATAGCTTCACTGGAACGGTGTTGAAATGCTTTTTTCCTTCAGAAGTGTTTCCACGTCGTGGTAAAAGACGAAGGTACAAAACACTTCTACTCGAATTGAAACCTATCTTCGTCAGCTCTTTCTGAAGATCATCCAAAGTGGAGACACTACGAAGACATTCTGTTCTTCGACGCTCGTCTTCTGCTGATGAATTTTGCACAATTTTTATGATTGTTGATAAAAGTTCTGCTTGATCAAAATCGAGCCGTGGTCGTCCTGGATGGTTTCGCACAAACTGTTTCAAAGCACTTGATACTTCAGGGTTGTTTTAACAAACTGTTTTGATGCCCTCTTTAATTTTTTTGTCTTCGTTTTCTTTGCCGTGCCGATTCACGAATCAATCTGGAAACAAAATATTACACAAACCTTTGATTTGGTTATAAAACCTTCTATACTTAAGGTTTCCTGGATTCTGCGAACTTTGTAAATCTTCAATTAGAAATTCTTATTGACAATAAAATTTTGAAAGTTTCTGCCTGTTTAAAAGTTTGGTTTTTATGGCCAAGACATCTTTCTTTACTCTTAAATAAGCTCTATTTGATGTTTCTGTTAACATTTACCTGTCCAAGTTTGTTTTTTCTTTTCTTATGTTTTCTTTCAAATCGTCTATTTGTTTCCTCGTTACAGTAGACAAACCAGAATCGCGTACGATTATCAAGGATGAAAGCTGTGATTCAAGATCTGAGATTTTCTTCCAACTTTTAACTTGCGCCGGATTTGGTCCTTCCTTCTCGTTTGATGTTAAATCTAAATTAGGAAATACCCAAAAATGAGCTATTATAAATTCTTGACAATTAAAGAGATTGGATGAAGAGAAATTGGTCGAGTACACAAAGCACACAAACTTTCGATTTTCATCATGAATCTTTGCCTGGTTTGGCATAGTGTTAATACACTAAATCTAACTTTACTAAATCAAGCTCTATCTTTTACATAATTTAACCTAAATTTATATTGGATAACAATCCACTTAACATACTTACAAATATTAACACACTTATAATTATTTAAACTAGTGATACTTGTTTACAATCTTTAACGACACTTGTTAACAATTACAATTTTTAACATACTTATAACTATTTAAATCAATGACACATGTCACACTTAATGACAATATAAAAGAGATCCTATTTGATGAAACAGTCCTACAAACGATTATTACCCTTCCTTAAAGGACTATTCTGGCCTTAATAACATTTCTCTCTTCAAAAATCATTACACTTTTAGAAAACTTTTGATCGAGATTTTCTCTTTTTGTGCCTCTGCTAATACTTTTAAAAAGGTTTTACAAATTTTGTTTCAAAACAACCCAAATCTGTAAAGATTGATTTTCCTCAGACTGGCCCTCCGAACATTTCAGCGGTCAGTTATCTTAGTTATTTAAACTTTTTAAGCAAAAAATCTTAGTCAGTACAACAAATTTTAGATTTTTTTCACACTTTTTCTGTTTTAACAGAAATAAATATTTTTTATTTTCTATGTAGGTATCCTTAGAAAATTCTTTCAATCATTTTTTAGCATTTTTATGCATTTTGGCAGCAGTTTATATCATAGGAAATGCCGAGATTTTCATGCTATGCATAAGCCAAGCCAATCCACGCTTTAAAAAGCAAACCAATATTTGGGTCTATAAAATAAAAACGGTACATGTAGCAATTAAACAATTATAATAAAAATTGTTGGTATAACATAGCAGAACACTCAAGTAACCATAATTTTGAAAATAGTAACCGAATATCACAGTAATCGGTAACGTTTTCAGGTATAAGTAGCAAAAAACTGACAAAATTTAAACTAAAGCTACCATAAATCCGTAACCCGTTAACTAATCCGACTGAAATTTCATTCCAAGCGTGGTGTGGTTGCAGGCAATATTTGCATTAAATTTTATCAAATTATACAGAGATTCTTATTCTACATGTGTTTTTATTGGCGCAGAATGAAGTCAAGATTTCACTCAATTTGAATATTCAAATGAAGTCATTTTCCGCGGACAAAATAAAATGATTTCAAAATTTGTATCACAGGATATGTATCACCCCATCTAGGCGGCGCTCTTGGGTCAGCTAGGTTGGCATTATCGTGATCCTTGCCAACCGTGTAAGTTCACCTCTCTCAAAGTACGATTAAATTTGCCGGCCTCATATTTATTTGACGTCAAGTTTAATTATGAGAGAAATAATTATAACTAATTATGACATTATCATGAGTTACGACATTTTACTTTCTAATGAAATAAAAACTTTAATAGTTTAAAAAAGTTATAAAAAAACTAAAGAACTTTTAATTTTTTTTTATTCACTTTTGCAGAAAATATCATTTGAAAAATTATTTAAAACTTGCCCGATTGGTCTTTCTCTTAATCTTCGGGCTTCTAACTTTACGGATGCAAAAAAATTTATTATTATTAACTTTAAACAAATTTTCATTCATTTTCTAACTTCATTCTTTAACTAAATAGAAATTCTTTTTTTCTTATAAACAACTGCGTCTCGGAATCGTTTTCTCGAAAAGAACCGAGACGAGACTAACTAGACGAGAAATGTCCCGGAAAAAATATCGAGACAAAGGAAAAGGTTGTCCCGGAATAAAGTTATAAATCGGGATAATAATTTTGTCTCGGAGTTTAAAAATTGTGCCCCGGATATTATGAAACGTTACGAGACAGAACAATTTTATATATTAACTAGATATCTTACTCGCGCTTTCGCAGTAAAGAAAATTTTTTGCCGACCAAGTTTGTTTTGCCAGCCAGAAATGATGCAATCATAAAAACAAAGCTAAACAAAGACTTATTATTTTCAGTTTAAATTAAGCGGCTTTAAAAACATTCAAAACTTGCTTCACTTTTTCATACGGAACTTTGTTGAAGTTAAACATCTAGTTAATATATCTGCCTCAAATATATATGTTAATGCCATAACCATGTCATAACGATTCGAGACGTGGCATAATGATACGAGACATTCTATTAAGATACGTGACAAAACAAGACATGCCACAACGGTTCGAGATAAACGAGACATTCTGATCGCTCGGATTAAGGATTAACAAGTTAAACCCTTGATTTGTAATGGGGAGTTGGGCAGATTTGGTTACATTTGGCTGCCAAGACAACTTGGCAGTAACACTAATGGGCAGACTTGGCGATGCATGGCTGGCAGAATAAAATTGCGTTTAAAAAAATGTAAATCATTTATAACAAAAACAATAGCAATTACAACAGTTTTTCAAAAACCAAAAACTTTAAACTTATTATACTTCTTTTTATATAGGGTAAAGTAAGGAAATTTCGGCGTATTAAGCTATTTTTTTTGTTTATAGACAATGGTTGCTTTAATAACGAAAAAAAAACCATGCATATCGATGTCCTACAGATATATCTATTAAATAGTAGTTAAAAAATTATTTCAAACTTACAAAGTTTTATGTAAAATTGATTTTGCAAAATACTCAAAAATGACGAAATTAGCGACCTAGTATGGTATTTTAGGCACAATGAAACGGTAAATTCTGCAGAATATTAAGACGTTCGTTGAAAACGCATTAATATGATTGAAATATTATAAACAGCTATAAATCTGCAATGTATAAAGTAATTGTCTATTAAATGGAATTTGTTACACCTAATTTACATTTAATTAAGGGCGTTGCAATTGCAAAGATTCATGTTTTTTGAACCACCTATTTTAGTAAAGTATGAATACATCATCCAAAACAGAAACCTTATTAGAAAAATGTGCTTCCAAAGTAAAATTGAAAATTTCTATGATTTCGATGATTATTTCCCAATTATCCTTTAAATATGGATCGACAGGATCCCCATAACTGTATTGACACATTACACAAAGTTATTTTTCAATCGCACCTTTAGCATCAAGGTTATTCAAACACATCTTTTGATGTGTAGATATATTTTCTTTAATGCACTTTTTACGTGGCTGCCTGTTCTTATATTTCAAAGTTAAAGATTCTTCTAGCTGAGATTTATATGGTGATCCAGTAATTCTTTCAGCATGATTTACCCTCCTTTTTATCCTGTTCGTTTTGTATTTTTAATGTTCAGTCCAGCTAGTGATCCGAATGTAACACCATAAGCTTGTGAGGTTTCATCAGAGGTGGCTAATTCTAATGACTTCTGAAGTGTAACTGATGAGTTTGGTGAAGCAGATTCTAAATAAAAATACTTGACTAAAAAAGGTGAATAAAATTAGGCAACATGTAAATTATAAAAAATTTTTACTATTTTTTTTAGAAACTATTTTTTAGGTTAACAAAACATCAGATAAGTATTATTTTGCTTGATTTTAAAAAAAATTACATTTGTGTTTTAAATAAATAGTGGAAGATGGCAAAAATAATACATCTTTTAAAATGATTTACCTTTCTGAGAAGAAATTAAACATACTGTGAAAAATTCAATATGATCTAAATCTTTAGCAGAGTCTAAACCATTGTCGAGAGTAGGGTGCATTTCAGAGATAATATTTGATTTTGAAATTTTTGATACACTGTTACGGAAAAAGGTGTTCATGTAAAAGAAAAAAGGTGTTCATGCGTGATACTATATGAACACCTATTAGGTGTTGCCGTTAAAAGGTGTTGATGTAAAAAAAGGTGTTCTTGTTGCATTAACACCTAATAGGCGTTGCTGTTAAAAGGTGTCGATGCAAATAAAGGTGCTCATGTTTAATAGGTGTTCACGCAATTACAACGCGTTTATGACGCACATATTTAATTATTTAAAAGTAAACATGATCTTCTTAACCTTTCTGTTTACTCATAATTAGCATGTTTTAACAAAAAATTTTCCAATTTAGTTTTATGAAAAAAAAGTTCCATGAGCGCTAATAATATATGTTTTATAAAACAACCTATCATTTTATATTATATACACATTAAGACTATAAATATGCAAGCATATTTTATAACAAATAAAAATTATCAGTAAAAAAGAAATTCATATATTTGAAATAAAATTTTAATACAAGTTTTTTAAGTTGTTTTTTTTAACTTTTAAAATATACTTGACTTCACCAGTTTTTGCAACTAAACGGTTGTCATGCTGACTAACAGAACTTGCATTAAAATGGTATAATAGATATCTGCTCTCCAGACATTTGATGAATGATTATCTAAAAACGAGCAAAAATTTTTATAATTTAACATTGAAAAAATATAATAATAATAATTACTAAAACATATTCCTACTGCATTTCATTTTTAGTTCATTTCATAAAAGAAAAACTACATAATGTTACCTTTTCATTTACTTTACTTTTTCCATCTGCAGATGATGAGAAAGAATTCTCAATAGAGAGTTCTTTCTCTTAAATATTTTCAGTCGGAAGTTCAATCTTTTGTTCAACCCATTGTTGTTTTCTATTTATTGTACCCCTGAATAAACTAAACAAAAATTGTATGAGAACAAATAAGATCTCCATAAAACAATTAATATACAAAATAAAAAAATCACACAAATACATTTATATACAATGTATAATAATATCTAAAACTGCATTTATCAAATAGGTTCCTGAAAGGTTTTTGAAAACTTTTTCATATCATCATTTTAAATCAAAGATCCTTTAAATAGGCAAAAGTTTATACAAACAAAGTTTATTTTTTTATAATTTCTTTATTAGTTTTATTTTTCCTTAACTATATGGTGCCTTACAAGCAGTAGTATTATTTGTATGATGTATTAACTGATTTTAAGACTGACAAGTTGTAAAACAGCTGATTATACTCAGTTGAATTAGAACTAAGAATCGAAGCCTTATAATCAATTAAATATAATCAGCTATTTATTTTATAAATAATTTACAAACACAAAATATGTGAATGTGACAAAAAAAATTAAACTTAGAACAATTTATATAATAAAAAATGTTAAAAAAACATAAAACTATTAACATAAAATGTTAAAGATAAAACCAAAAATATATTTAAAGCATTTTAACAAAGTCATTATAAAAGTAACAAAATAGATTTTACAATTCTGATGTTACTCATTTTTCTAATTTGCATAATTATTTCTAATATTTCAAAAACCGCCTCTTGTTTTTTGCAATGTATTAAATTAAACGCTACACTCAAAGAAGTGCCGACAAGAAGAACTTCGATTAAGTTTGCACAGGGAATAGAAAATTTATCAACTGTAACTGCAAAATCTCCATTTTCATAGTGAAGACGAATCATATTCTATAAATAAATAAATAAATCAAATAGATCAAAATAAGTTATTTTTGATGTTAATCAAAAAAAAAAAGAAGACAAAACAATTTTCACTAGTATAGTTTCATAAAAGATATATGCATTTAAAAACAACTTATACTTTATATTAACTTGTTTATTAATTACGCAAATAATACACTAAAAACAATAAATAATACAATAAATTATGCAATAATAATTATGCAATAAAACAGTTATAGAATGGAGTTTCAAGGCATAACAATAACTTTAAACTAAATAATCATTATTATTAATTTTACATTAAATGATTTAAGAAATTTTGAAAAAATTAAAATTGCTGTTGTGTAGATTCATCATCATGTAGTACATCAAAGCTTGTGTTTTGGAGTTAGAGTTGAGAGAGGGTTGTAACAATAACTAAAAAATGTAGCTCCATAGGCCTTGTAAAGGGAATTCAAAAAAACTTTAACTTTAAAGTTAAACTTACCTTATCAGTAAATTCTACAAGTTTTTGATAACATCTAGCCACAATAAATTGAAATCCAATTGTATGTGAATCGGAAGAAGACATTGTAGGATTTACCATCTTTACCAGATTAAGAACAGATGAATATCTCTTTAAAAATGGGGCCCATTTCATACAAATATTTCTTAGCGAATCTTTCATCAAAACTTGAACCTCTTCAAAGTCTAGTCCATTATCCTTGTACGGTGAGCTCTCATTTAACTGATACACTTGGAGCATTCTCTTGCTTTCATTATATACCTAAAAAAATATAATTTTTCACAGTTACCACTAATAAAATGAGGATACCAATAAGGATTTTAAGGAGATTTAAGGTGAAATTTCCCCAATTTTTAAGAAGATTTAACCCTGAACAGGAAAGTTTTCATTAAAAGATAAGGACAACTAAGGAGAAAGTCATTACTTTTTACACATTATCTTTGTTTTCAAATAGATAGAAAAACGTCAAAAACAAATTAGGTAAAGAAATTCTTACATTTTTAGCTGATAAAAAGTAGGACTTAAATAATTCTAACTCTGTCAAAAATCCAACAGTTTCTCTTGCATTATTACGTTGCATGAAAGTTGTTTCCATTACAACCTCTTGTTCAAGTGAGGTTTGAACATTGTTTGAAATTGTAACAAGCTAAAGTGTTTTATTAAAATATGTAATAAACATTTATACAATCAAAAATATGATAATTTATAAAACAGATATAAAGCTAATATGTGGTACCCAATTTTTTGTGACAATCTAGGAATTGCAATTTAAAAAGGTTGGAGCAAATAGATAATTGTAAACTTACATATGCCTCATTTACAATGTCTGATACTTCATTAATATTGGTTATAAGTCTTAATGGTTCATTGATATCACTGTCACTTACTGCTCTAAAATAGATTAGGACACAATAGAAATATATAATATGATCATAAAATAAAAAAAAACTATTAAATTGAACAAGCATTGATCATCCATATCACATTTTAAAAATCCGGAAAACTGACTGCGTAAAATATCTGGAAAAATCCGGAATATATTTTCCATTATTTTCTTCTTAATCTTGCTTTGAAAGTAAACAAAGAAAATCAGGAGAAATTAATGAAAACTGACTAACTTTTCATCTTTTTATAGATATTTAGTTTAATACATAATAATCAAGTATATTTATATAAAAAAAACCTCTTCATTGCCTTTGACACAGTAGCTTTTGCATATTTCTTTCGCTTTTCAA
The DNA here is from genome assembly GCA_014706445.1 of Hydra viridissima. NCBI lineage: Eukaryota > Metazoa > Cnidaria > Hydrozoa > Anthoathecata > Hydridae > Hydra > Hydra viridissima. The sequence goes on along the minus strand of QPEY01000278.1, from coordinate 37,753 downwards.
TGACAGAAGCACAATTCATTTTTCTTCTATAATTTTTGAACCTGTCAATAATTCTTTGGTGGAAGCATTTCTAGTAGTAAAAAAAATAAATTAACGTTTTTCTTTTCTAGTCAATTTAATCATGTATTGCTTTGTGTAGTTTCCATTATTACTTAAAATGATATTAAAATATAAAAAACTTTATTATTTATAATTCAATTTATAATTTATAATTTTATTAAAATTTTATTCATAATAAATTAAAAATCACATGTTAAGTTTTTTAGATTTAATCAATTTATTTAAAAGTCATAACACAACTGTAATAAAATGTTTTTATAATAGTTATAATAAAACTTTACATTTTTTCAGCAAGGATAAAATATTTTTAAACAACAAAATATTATAATTTAATTTATTGAATTCAACCACTACACCACAGATTAACTCACTGAATATTGAACAGCTTTGAACTCTGGATACTTTTCTTGAATAACCATCACCAGCTCATTTAATTGATTTCCATTTATATATCTATGATATTGAAACAAACTAATTTAGTTTAAGAACTTAGAGTTAAAATATTTAGATAAAAAATCTATATAATACAACTAAAAACACACGGATTTTGTTGATCAACATATTCCAATACTTTATGAAAAATGATCCCAACCCAGTGGTTCATAAATTGACCATCTGCTACAATTGATTTGGCATCAAGTATCCCACATGTAAGCCTTGCTTCCACAATTGCATCTGTTGGGATTTCAAATTTCAAACCTGGCCATTGTTTTAAAGAAATACTTTCATTTCCCACAACTTCTTCTGATGATTTATTTAATGCTAAACTTGACACTTGACGTTCCAAAAAAACTAGTTTCAAATTATTATTTTTAACTAAAAAATCGAGGGTTTCTCCATCATCTATTTCTGCACCAGAACCATCATACAATTGTAGCAAATTACTGGACGAACATGGGAACTTATTGCCACATTTTGACAGCAAATCAGAATATGATGTGTATAGAATAACTTTAATTGTGTCACCTTTTTGTACATTAATTGATTGCATCTGCAAATATCGATGATAATATATAACGCAAAAAGTAAATTATTTTGTTATTGTATATAATTAACTAATTAGTATTAAATTAGTATATAATTAATACTATCATTAATATTAATTATCATTAATATAAGATATAAACATCATGACCTACCTGCTGGCTTTATAAGAGGGTAATAGGGAGGACGCAGAAGTTTGCCAGGGCCCTGGGTTTTTTCAAGGGCCCAAAGAAAAAAAGTGACATTACATAGTTACTAGTTTTGTTTAATTTTGAATAAAATAAATTATAAACATAAAAGGCAGAAATAACAACTCATGAAAAATATTCATATGATAAATAATCGGACAATAAACTCTTTTTCTTTTATTTCAACAGATTTAGATGCACTTGATTTAAGAGAAAAAATGTCAAGTAAAGAAAATGAGTTTTTATGATGCTCTACAACATATGAGTTAACCAAAGGAAAAAATGATATTGCTATTTCTTGGCACATTGCATACCAAACATTGTTAATAGACATCAAATAATTTATTTTAACAGCTTTTTCTTCGCTTAGAATCAAATAAGAAGATACTGTCAACTGTTTTCCCTGGACTGTTAACTTTTCTGTATGAAAAATTGTGTTCAAATATGGTTTAAACGGTTCAAGAAGTACTTCTTGAGCATGACGAAGAGATATCTTTGCATATGAGATAGATCCTGAAAAATAAAATATTTGTATAATATTGCATGAAAATAAACAAATATGTGATTATTCAATTACTATGATTGCAGCTTACCTGGAACAATATCATTAGTCCTTTCAAGTAGACGTCTACAAGTTTCATGCATTTGAAACCTTTTTGAAAATGAATATATAGGGTTTTTGAATTGATGACTAACTCTGACTAGCTTTTTAAAAATCTGATGCCGTTGTTCAAAACGCATGCACCAGAAAGTTTTCATTGTTCCCATGTAGCTTGAAAGGTCAGGATAGTGAGTGATGAAATGAAGCTTTGCTGCTACTCTTGTGCCATTATATAATGTTTTGATATAGTTAATAAGTTGTGGAATAAGAAAATACAACGATTCAATATGTTCATTACAACGGCTATTTAAAATCAATAAAATTTCACAATGGATAATCATCATATCCCAATAAGGTGCATCTTCATCATAGAAATTATCAAAAAGAAACAATGGCAAACACAATGAAATGGTTAGCATTTCACTAGCAGTAAGTGCCAGCTTTGATGTCATATAAGTTGACGTCAATATTAAATTCACTGGCAATTTTACATCTCTTAGCAATAAATTCATACCAATCAATGTTAGTTTTCGCTTGGCCATGTAGTGATTCAAAAATGTTGAAACTACAACATGGCTTATTCCTTCCTAAAAAATCATGCATGAAATCACTTGGGAAAAATGCAGGTAAAAATACATACGGTAAGTGTAAAAACGGAGATAACTCCAAACATCCATGTTGTTGTTTTGTACTATCAACAATATAAGATTCGTGAGTTCTTTGAAATACATTTGTGTTTTCCTGTCTAACACAAAAGTAACAATGTCTACATATGTATCCACTATGAAAATGTGATTGCAAACCAAGAAGCGGATGAGCTGTTAAATTGTCAGCAGCCATAAAACATGCAATAACATGATATTCTTCATCATTTACAAAAAATGTATTAAATAATAAGTTGAACAAGTCATCAATAATTGGCTTAAAAAACTCATTGAGTGTAATTTTTTTAACCACTTTAAAATTGCACAATGAAGCTAAATGATAGTTGCTCATTTTAGATCCATTATTGTTTTGGTTTAAAATAGAAAAATAAATGGCTGATATTTTATGTATACCCCTACTGGTACCTATTGGGTTACATACCTCTAACTCATCAGAATACAAACCAATGTATACTGTTTTGGCTGGATCTGAAAATGGCAGGATAGAACTTTGAAAGTAGTTTGATTTTGAAAAAGATAAAGAGTCCGGGTGCAAAATTATTTGACCCTTAAGAATACTTTTTAGGTTTTCTCCTAGTGGCACATGATAAAAAAAATCCTCACCAACAGTAACTTTCACTGCTTTTACATGACCCAATTCACCTAAATAACTATCAAACTTATCTGGACTCGTGCAATGTGATAAACACAAATCAATACTGTTGTCTCTTTGAAGTTTACACAAGAAAGATTGGGCATATGGGTTGTGAATTGATATGCCAGCCTGTTGCAAAAAACTTTTAAATGAGCTACATACGTCACCCAATATAGCTTTAACTGAATCACCGTGTAGCAAAAGTAACTTTTTTGATGTATTTTCAGAAAGCAAATGATAATTCATAGTTATCATAAAAAACTTTTTTATCTCATCAAACATGTCAAATATATCAGTGGACTGGTCTGCATTTTTGTCACATAACTTTGTCTCAATACAAACTGGCAAATCCAATTGAATAGGTGATTCAATCTGATTCTGTAAAATATTATGTTGTCGTTCATCTTGATGCCTTCTATAAACATGATTTTTAGCAACTACATAGTTTTTAAATTCAGCAGAACAAAAATGGCACGGTATTCTAAAAAAAATTACAAAAATTAAAATGTTATAACTAATGTTTGACAATTGAATGTATAAAAGTTTGTAACTTATATATATATATATATATATA
>QPEY01000278.1:10402-33048 GCA_014706445.1 Hydra viridissima | reverse complement strand
TATGTAAATGATGAAAAGTTAAAGTACTTTTGTCCATAATGGATTCGATGGTAGTGAGATAGCAAATTGCCAACGGATTTGCATCTAAATGAACACTTGACACAAGGAAAAGCCATTGCAAATATTTTTCGCAACATATGACAAAAATTTTATTTCAAAATAAGCTTTTTCTTCGTTCGCCCTAGGAATTTATTTTTAAAGCTTTATGTTTAAAAAGGTGTCGACGTCGACAACTTTTTACGTGAACACCTTTTTTTTTTAACGCCAACACCTACTTTCTAAACAGTTTGTATTTTTTTGTCTTCAACACCTTTTACGTTAACATAAACACCAATATAGGTGTTCGTGTTCGTATTATCAACACCTTTTTACGCTAACACCTTTTTTTTCAGACACGGACACCTTTTTCCGTAACAGTGTACAACATACGAGTGGTCAGTAGCCTTAGCTGCAGCAAAGTCTTCTTCAGTAAACACATTTCTATTAAATGGATATATTCCACATTTTTTAAACCCTGACTGACAATTTTGAACAGTTGCAGCTTTCCCTTAAGCTATTCCAAATAATTCACTAACCTCTAATTCAGTTAGAGGACAACCTGGATGGTGACGAAACCAAGTACCAACTTCTTGATCATGGAGTATTTTGAGGCTTTTAAAAAATGAAACATAAAGTAGTTGCAGTTTGTGCGTGCAATGGGACGGAAATGATATTATAATAACATTTGTCTCGCGAGCTTTTATAATAGCACTAAGGCTTCTTTTATGACTTGAATGTCCATCTAAAATTAGAAGAACTGGTTGGTTTCTTGACTGTGGCTGGACTGCTTGTAAAAAACGATCAAACCACTTTTCAAACAAATCAGTTGTTATCCACCCATTTTTGCTGCCACCAGAAATAGAACCGATGGGGCTTTATCCAAAAATTCAGGTCTCACTCGAATACGTGGATAAATCAACATTGGAGGGACAAAAAATCCGCTTGCTGATTGGCAACAAACTATTGTGATTGTGTTTCCTCTTTCAAAGCTTGTTAAGCCACCAACACTATGTTTTCCCTTCAGGGCAACAACTTTTCCTGGTTTATAGCATATAGACAATCCAGATTCGTCTACGTTGAATAAGTTTGACGGTGGAATAATCTGTATTTCATTAGCATTAAACAATTTTTTTTCTAGTTCACCAAAAAAACAATTAACTTTTATTCTATTAAAACCAATGGCTCGATGCAATGACGTTGATTCAGCATAGACGTTGATTCAGTTTATTATAACGTTTAAATAAACCCCCAAACCATTCTTTTCCTGCTGACTTCGTTGCACAATTAAACTTGTAAATAATCCCATTTTCTTTACAAAACTGGAATACCATTTGTTTCACATCTTTTGGAGACAGACCATATAATCTCTGTGACATAGTCAGAAGAACTTCAACATGTTCTTTTTCTTGAAAAGCTGAGAGTGTTGTTGGGCGTCCTGCACTTATTTTTTTTTTAACACAATTATCAACAGACGCTCGTTTTATATAATCATGTAGAGTTTGCCTAAGTGTTTTACATTGTTTAGCAGGAGAATATTTCGAACAACCATCAACTAAAACTGCATTTACTGGTACTGTTAGTGATTCATTTGACAAATTACCATATTTTACACGTTTTGAACCCATTGTATGATGCTAACACACGTACACGCACACACACACAGATATTTATATATATATATATATATATATATATATATATATATATATATATATATATATATATATACATATATATATACATATATGTATATATACATTATTGCTATATATAATAAATTATTAATTTATTGTATACATATTATTATATATGACATAAATTTAATTTATATTGTGGGGAACTATTATTTTATCAAGTTTCACACAGACACTAACGAAATCACTTTTTTACTAACTCGTTGTTATTTTATTACTATCTGAATTACTAAAATCAACTTCTTCTGTACATAATATTTCAAACGCTTATTTCCATTTTGGTTTCAGAGAAAGCACAGGTTGGCCAGTTCGGCACTGCCGAAATTAAAAACTGTTTTTAAACCAAAACTATATCCTTAGAGCAGTCCTTGGGAAAACTTTTATATCTTGTAACATACTTTGAGTTTCATCTTATTGTTGCTCACATTTCATTCAGTCTATATTTTTGAATAATATAAATAACAACTTTGGGTAAAAATTTCCGAGAAAAAATCATTTATCCTACATTTTCAAATAAGTAAAAATGTTGAGAAAAAGCTAATAATCATAAAGTAACGTACTTGTAATGTAAAAATAAAAGTTTAAAGCGATATTTTTACGAAAACTGTTTATCTTCCTACAATACCCAACTTTGGTATTAATATTCCAATAAATAAATAGTTTTAGGTGTTTTTTGAAGGGGTGCCGAAACTATCTCGCTGCCGAACTTACGCTACTTTACCCTAATAGTCAAATTTAATGCTAAAAAGCATTAAAACATCCTTCTTGGACCGTCTGTGCACTAAAGCAGGTAAAATTTTTTGCTATTTTTTAACAATACAAGAAAAACAGAGACATCAAATAATATAAGACATACCAATTTTGAATTTTATGTATATTTTAATAAAAGAAAATAATAACTTTTTTAAATTAGTGAATTACTAAACTTGTATGATAAAGTTGAACTGTCATTAGTTTAATTGTCCGAAATTTTTTTGACCCACCCAACATAGTTTCATTTTTCCGAAAATGGCAAGGCTATACTAGTACTCTTCGGAGAGTTGGCACTTCAACATATAGCTCCTGGATTTTAATTTATTCTTTAAATTTTTAGTGAGTCTTTTATATCCGACACTGTCTGAGTATAGTCAAACTGTCAATCAGTATGCAAGATGCCATGAAGCAAAGGTAGTATCTGGAAATTTTTTGAGGAGCAAAAAACAGACGAAACCCATCATGACCGTGGTGTAAGCCAGGCCAATGGTCGGGGCAAACTAATCGGCAATAATTACAAGTTCAATAATGATAACACATCTGGCATGCGTGAGCACCTACTTCGTGCCCATCCTGCTGAGTTCAAAGGGCTGGACAAACATAAAGCCGTCCACAAGAGTGACTCTGATTTGGCCTTGTACCAACTTGAAAATATCTATAATGAAGATGTGTCTAATTAGCAAATAGGTGAGTTAAAAGTGTAAAATGAAGTTGTTTTCAACAACTTTAATTTTAAAAGATATTGTAATGATTTTTTTAACTCTTTATTGAAATAAACGTTTTTGTGTGTTGTCTTTTTAAACCCTAAAAAAACAACCTCTTTTTATGACTTATTTTAATAAGTTAATATTCAATCTATACCACAAAACAAGAAATTAACAATCAGTCCCACACAAATTTTTTTTTTTATCTTAACAAAGCGAGGCTTAGCAATGCTAAACTATTTAAAGATTTTTTCCAGGTGAAAGTTCTCCGCAAGTTCTAAACCGCTTCATTAAGAAAAGACGACTTTCCATGCCAGGTTGTCTTATTGAGCGCAAGTCAAGCCAGGCAAGGCTGAGTCAGTTTCTGAAGCACAAATCCAGAGATTCAAAGCAACTTTGAGGTGACTTGGAAATTATCAAACTTCTGGCAAGGATGAATCTTCCATTCAGTTTTGTTGAGGCAAGACCTTTCAAGGAGTTTATGCACTATTTAGATCCCAAGCTAAAAATCAAGGCTGACACAACTTATTCTTTTGGAAAAGCTGCCTTTGTTGCATGAAAATGTCAAGACGGCTGTGGATAAGGTTTTGGAAACTGATCTTCTGGAAAGTCTAGGAATGGCTCTTAGTACGAAGGTTTGGACATCAAAGAATTTTGATCCATACCAATCATTGCTTTTTCATTACAATGACAAGAAAAGGACCTTGAACAAGTTTGTCGTTTCTGTCAGTCCGTTCAGTGAGAGGCACACTGCAGACAACATTCCCAAACAGCTCGACAGATAAGTTAATGCACAAAATGTACTTTTTTACATAAGTTAAGTTGATTGTGTTCAACAATTGAAGTGGTATGCCTTATCTCGCTATTATGCACGCTTATAATCAGTGCAAATGAAAATTAGTTATGTTAGTGTTTTTATTAGACATAAACTAATTTACTGCGACAATACTAGACATTTCAGTTTGCTGTAATTTTTTGTTACTTTTTTAAGGTTACTGCCAATCTACCTGCACCAGGAAATGTTTCAGTTGTCATAATTCACGACAATGCTGCCAATGTGAAAGCTGCTACTCAAAAATACACCTTTGATTGACGAGCCTTTGTTTCGTGTGGACCATACCTTGAATTTGGCCATCAAGAATACTGTCGATGCCACCACAACAGTAGACCATGCAATCACTCGTGCTCAAAGGCTAGCAGAAAAGAAGCACAAGAGTCATTCGGCGAATAAAATATTTAAGGCCGAAATTGCAGCTACGAGCAGGAACATTCGTCTTGCCATGGAGACCGATTCAAAGGAAAATGTTACAGAGTTCACACCTGCCCGGAGAGCCTCAAAACATAAGAGTCATGCTCAAAAAATCAAATCAATTGGGTTTGGTAGCCCATGTATCCATGTTTCAAAAAATAAAAAAATTGAAATCATCTGCCAACGTCCAAGTTAAAAAAATGGTTTTGAGTTTTTGGATTTTTATGTTCCTTGCTTCATCGCCCGGAGAGCCTTAAACCACAAAAGACGCACTTAAAAATAAGAAATGAATAATAAAACTGATATTACTATTATTGATATGCATAGTCTATACATAGAGGCTTTAAAAATAAAAAATGAAGCCATCAGTCAATGTGTAGAAAATCACTGTTTCTTTGAACTAGTCAGTCATTTTGACTTTACTTTCGCAAAACAAAAAAACTATTAAAATAGTGTCTATAATTAAACTTTGGCAAAGACTGTTTCAAAATTCTAAATAATGTAGGTTTTATTTACAATTTACATTTACGCACAGGTTAAACAAATAAATATTTAAAAAGATTTAACCTCATAAATAAACTTTTGAATCAGTTTAAATAAATCCATAGGTATGTTCTCAGTTGATTTTTTTGTCACAAACACTTATTCTAAAGTGGCTAGGTTTCAATGTTCATTAAAGATGCAACAGATATATTTCACCTAAATGTGTTTGCTATTGTATTCAACCACAAATCTTTCAAGCCAATTTCCATATTGTGGATGTAATTTTGAATGTTTGTATCTTTGCCACTGAACAGAAAAATCGTGATGAAGAGTTTCTAAAGATTGTTCACTGAAAGGACATAAAAGGGATTTTTCCTTCATTCTGATAAAATCAATAATGTGAAAAAAAACGTTGTGCACTTTTGGGGTCACACTTACAAATCCTAGAATTAAAAAAGATGTCCAAAATTCTTCAATTTTTTTTTCGTATTCCTTGTCAAGGACGTTTCCAAAGCAGGCTCTAACAACTGTACTGAATTTTTTGAATACATCAATTATGGCCAAAATTGATGAACCTAGGTTCTCAAAGAGCTGATCTATCACTTCAATATTTTTCAGGACTTTTTGGCAATCATTGCCAGCAAATTGTCCGCCATGATATGGTTGGATTGTGATGTTGAGTCTTTTTGGCCATTCATCTGCTTCTGGCAATGCTTCTTTTAGTGCTTTGAACAGTGATTTACTATCCCAATAAGCGGATGAAGTTCCATTGGGGGAATTAGTTCGAAAACGAATTTGCTTGGATCTGCTTTTAGAAGCGGTGTATGAACAAAATTGCTGAAAAACTTTGCCCTATTAATGTCACCACCTTTTGAAAGAAAGTCTGTGTAAAAATTTTGAAGATCAGACAGCCTCTTGAGCACACCTTTTTCAGCTAAGTTCTTTGCTTCACTATTACAATATAGGCATGGATATGAGCTAGAGTGACATTGCAAACCACATAAAATGTTAGAAACTTTCAAGTCGCAAGGGACCACAAAGTCTACATTTCCAGGTTGAACAAGCTCAATAAAGTTTTTGATGTTGCTGTAATTCTCATGTAGATCCTCTGCAACTGCAATTAGAAATTGCTTTTTAACTCCACTGTCTTTTAGAGCTCGAGAGGTGACAATTTTTTTTGAAGGTGGACTGCTTGAATCATCTTCATCATTCATTCTTTGAAGACTTACTGTAAGCTTTAGGAAGCCTCGACCTCCATCAATCCCAGCTTTTATGAGATGACCTGCTTGAAGTTGTCTCTTAAAAGAAACTTCTGCTAGAAAGTCACAGAGGTTTTTGCAGTGAACAACTATGTACTCTTTGTGTGGCATTTTTTTGCCTGATGATGCAATTGTAGTTTTTGTAAAAATGTTTGCAAGTTGCAACCCTGCTTCATGAAAATTTGCTCGATAGTTTGGCTCAAAAAGAGGCGATTTGGAAACCAAATTTAACGTTGTTGCATGTTTTTTGACTCCAAAATTAGACATGCCTGTAGCTTGCTGAATTTGCACCAGGTCTTGGGCACTTAACTTAAACTTTTCTGCAGTTGTAAATTTTGAACATGATGCTCCTAAAAACAAATTTTAAAAAACCTTGTTATGAAATGTAATCTTAGAACAGACCAAATGGGACCATTAAAAACAGGAAAGATACAAAATTTAAGTTACCGAGGGTTAGAGGTAATGGACGACCTCCCTCAGCCTGATTGTCCCACCTGGTGATGATTCTTGACCTATGATAGTTGCAGAGGCTATCTGCTCAAAAACTTTTTTGTTTTCTGTTGAAATCTCTAAGGTTTAAATTCAAAGAAGTAGAGTTGCATTTATGAGGTAAGCCTTTCCCTAGTAGTGACAAACAATCTGAACTACAATTAAAAATATCCTTTGGATAATTCTACAATTGAAGTTGTAGAATTATCCAAAGGATATTTTTCAGTCAGCTTCAGCTTACCAATTTGGCAAATCAGGCATTTACAGTTGGAACCCTTCTAAGTTGATTTCTACACGTTCCACACATTCCAGTTGGAACTCTTGAGTCCAAAAAGTCAATGTCTGTTTAAAAAATGCTTTTGAATCTCTCAAAGGCTACACCAGAAATTAGTGAATTGCACTTTTTCATACATACAATACACACTGTTTTTCTACACTCTTCGTGAGATTTGGCACTATTGGGCATTTTTAAAGAGTCCAAGTAAAGTTAAAATTGCAAAAAGTACTTGTTTGTGTTTTCATTTGATAAAGCACTTATTTTATTGTCAGCAACTAATAAAAAAATTTATGTTTTTACAGCTTCCTTATTTCACTATTTAATGACATAAATATGTAACACTGTAACATTAAGTACTAAGCAATAAAATGGACCTATCTATTCAAAAAGTATGGGCTTAAAAAAACGTTTAAAACACTTGACTTTTAAAAGAAAGCGAATTAGCAGGTAAAGATACCCCTAGGGTTATGGAATTTAAAATGGATGAGCAATAAAAGCAATCTAGTTTCATTTTGTTTATTTTATATGGTTATTTTTTATCAAATTTTATTTTTTTTTAGTGATTATCAAATTTTACAGTTTTTCATAAATAAGTATCATCTTTTCTTCCTTATGCCTTTAGGAAAGGAGCCAATAACATGAGAAAATTCAAAGTCATTTGTTTTCCTTGGACGAAGGCAGATGATTTCAATTCTTTTATTTTTTGAAACATGGATGCATGGGCTACCAAACCTAATTGATTTTACTTTTTGTGCATGACTTTTATGTTTTGAGGCTCTCCGGGCAGGTGTGAGTTGGTCTACAAAACTTTCATCACTGACAACAACACTCGCTGGAATTCTACATACATGTGTGTGCAGAGTGCCTTTGACATGAAAGAACCACTTTTGGCAGTTAAAGCAAAGTAAGGCATTGATCAAGCAGATATTGCATCTCTTGTGCCCTCTGAATTGGAGTTTAAAATCTTTGAGGAACTGTTGCCTACTCTCCAACTGTTGGCAGAGAGATCTTAGAGGCTTAGTGCAGACAAAAAGACGACTGCAGACATCGTTGTTGGTGATCTCCACAATTTGCAGCAACACATCAACAGGGTTGAGTCGGTTAAGGATGATTTGTCAGACACAAGCAAGTCTTTTTTAAGAATTTTTTCACCCAAGCTTGATAAAAGATTTCCCAATGCTGGTGCTCATACAATGTTTCTTAATATTGGTCATCTCCTTAATCTTTACTGCAAGGGTATGGTACGCAAAAGGTTTGGAACGTGTAATAATGCCTTCATGTACTTGGTTGAAAACCACACCAATCATCATAAATGGCTCAACAAAATTATGGATTAACCAACGGCCACTGGAAAGATGGAGGAGGAAACAGATTTTTTTGGCTCAAGACGTGATTGAATTTCACTCTCATCAATTACAATGCACAGCAATTACGGGCAAGTCTGACATTGCCAAGAAGTGGGATATTTACAAGACTACGCATCTCTTGCCAAGAAAAGAGGCCCAAGAAAATGTTCTTGGGTTTTGGAAAAAACAAGAAGTGACTTTACCTCTTTCGGCTGAAGCTGCACGACGTCACCTGGCAACTTCAGCATCTTTGGCCAGTTCTCTGCAGGAGGAAGCATAGTCACTCACAAAATAACCAAGTTTCAACCGAAAAATGATGAAAAGTTGCTCTATATCCAACAGAACTATGACTGTTCAAATCAAGTCCTGGAAACTGACCTCAGAAGATGACGAAGATCCTGGTAGGGTATTCACAAAAATTCTAAAGCGAGATCTTAACTTTGTCTTTGCCTTTAGCAAAATCTTAAATTTTGCCACTTCCGTAAAAACCTCCCAGTTACGCAACTTCAATAAAAACTCTACAGTTATGCAACTTTCCTAAAGATTTATTAAGGTTTCATTTTTTTTGATAGGCTAAACATAAACGTTTTCTTTTACTATTTTTATTTTAGAAATTCTTTATTCAAACTGAAGTTTCGCTCAGTTTAAAAAAGTTTTTTAAATTTCGTTCCAGATTTGTTGTCTCAAGAAAATGATGAACCCAATGTTGTTGAATCTGATGATGTGATTGAGATTCAGCTTAATCCAAGACTGAAAAGTCAACCAATGTCACGAGCAAGTAAGGCCTACTCTAGAATCTCTACTGTTACAACATCTCATGTACCAGGTGTTACGCCACTCATCACGAGTTCAAGGGGTTCTACTCCATTTCCTTTTGCTGGAACATCCACTGCTGCAACTGATGCACCTTCAACTAGTGACACAGCTAAAGGAACTGTTTGACAAAATTTGTAATTAAAAACTTTTATTTACTCCTCATTGCCAATAAAATTTAGTTAATGTGCATTTAAGTACAACATTGCAAACAACATAAATGAAACACAATCAAGTTTTCATTTCAATATTGGTTTGTCTTGCTAAGCCTCGGTACATAGATAAATTACATGAAAGTAGCAAAAACAATTGTAATGGCCGAGCCTCCCAACAGAATACTAAATTTCACATTTAGGATTATGTCGTACGTCTCTTTATGTCTCGTTATGTCCCGTTAAAAAGATGTGATTTCCGGAATATTTTAAAGCTCCTCTTTTATCAGGGACACCTCGTCTCGTCTCAGTATCGTCCCGGATTTCGACTAAAAGTTGAAAATTATCTCGATTTTTATCGCTTACACTACCAGACATGAATTTTTATACAAGAGAAACTGTAATGAAAACATTTGGTTCTTAATGAATGACGAAAGAAAAAGTATAGTTTTGATAGTCTAGGTCGAAACATTTTTTTATAAAATGGAAACTTATATTTCTCTATCTTCCATATACTTTATACTAAGAGAAGTCAATGGTTATAATTTCTATGATGCTTTTACTCTAATGAATGTATAGGACAAATACATTTATTTGACTTAATATTAAAGTAATTATCATACATTATCACTTAACATTATTATTACTTGAGCTGAAGAACAAATTTGTGAAAATGGTGATAACTCTAACTGTTGTAATGAAGCAGTTTATTTTTGGCGATTTTATCTAATCTTCATCCACCGTTTAATTCATGCGAGAAAATGTTAAGTTTCAGTTTTAATGAATTATAATTCTTACTATTTTATAACTATTTTTGCTATTTCAGATTATTTGGAATGTCTCAGAGACGGAAGCGCTATACCGATTCTAACAAGTTTTGCTACATTTGCGGGAGGTTTATGTTTAAAGGAATTGAGCGTTCCATTACACCTCGAGTTAAGCCCCGGTATTATGCTTATTTCAAGATGAAACTAGAGGATGAGAACAAGGTATTCGCCCCCCATAAGATCTGTGTTAAGTGTCTGTCTAACCTGTCCCTCTGCTTCAAAGGGTAAATTGAAGAGAATGCCTTTTTCCACACCTATGTCGTGGTACGAGGAAAATAATCATGTAACTGATTGCTTTTTTTGTTTGACACATACGGCACAATTTCCCAGAAGGACAGCTAGCAGCATAATTTACCCTGACTTACCATCAGCTATAAGACCGAGAGCATATGATGAGGGAGAAAAGCCTTCTGTGTTTTCTTCTGATCTTCTCGATGTTGTTTTGAGTGATGATGATGATGATGTGCCGATCATGAAGAGGAGCTATGAAGACGATGATGATTGGCTGCCAAACGACGAGCCGAAGTCTTTCAGCCAGAGACAGCTGGATTTGTTTGTTAGGAGACTTCACCTGTCCAAACAGGATGCGTGTTTGGCTGGTTCAATGCTAAGAGAATTCGGTGTCCTTGCTAGGGAAACGAAAACGTCTGTTTATAAGACAAGAGACGCAGCTTACTTGCCGTTTTTTAAGAGAAGTGAAGACAATAACTTTGTATTTCGTTGTGATATTCCTGGTTTGTTGATGAAGATGGGTATCTATACACAAGTTGAGGATGACTTGTGGTTGTTCATCGGTGGCAGCACAAGAAGTGTAGAGGCGGTCTTTTTGCATAATGAGAACGCATACCCAGCCATCCCGATTGCTTACTCAATTACAGCAAAAGAATCTTATGAAACTGTGAAATCTATTTTGCCGCTTGTTCGTTATGACACATCTCAGTGGAGAGTTTGCTTGGATCTGAAAATTGTAGGTCTGCTGACAGGTATGCAAGGAGGTTACGTGAAATACACATGCTTCATATGTTTGTGGAATAGCGGCGCTAAACATGAGCATTACATCAGGAATGAGTGGCCAGCACGAAGCAATGCGACCCTTGGTGTTCACAATATTCGCTATGAGCCACTTGTTCAGTCTGACAAAGTTATTATACCTCCATTGCGCATAAAGCTTGGCCTGTTTAAGAACTTTGTTAAGGCATTGCACTCTGACGGTGAACCGATGAAAATCATAAAGGAGACCTTTCCAAAAATGTCACTTGCAAAAGTTAAGGAAGGAGTATTCGTTGGTCCAGACACTCGAAAACTTTTGAAAAGCCAACAGTTTACTGATTCCTTGTCCCCGATTGAGCTCAGAGCATGGAAGGCTTTGAAAGACTGTAAAGAGAACTTTCTGGGTAAGTATCTGAAAGTTTTAGGAACTATGTACATAATACTTGTATTCTATCAAAGAATTTCTTCTTTGCACTCATTTATTCAGGCAAGCACCAGTCGGACGGCTAAAAAGACATCATCTCAGAACTGTTATCAGCCTTCAAAGAAATGACTGTGCACATGTCCCTAAAGATTCACTTTTTGCATAGCCATTTGGACTTTTTCCCCAAGCATTTTGAGAGAAACATTACAGACGAGCATGGAGAACGTTTCCACCAAACGATTTCAATTATTGAGCACCGCTTCCAGGGGCGCGCTGATAAGAAAATGATG
Source organism: Hydra viridissima (assembly GCA_014706445.1). Lineage (NCBI taxonomy): Eukaryota > Metazoa > Cnidaria > Hydrozoa > Anthoathecata > Hydridae > Hydra > Hydra viridissima. The sequence goes on along the minus strand of QPEY01000278.1, from coordinate 21,259 downwards.
GCTGACATCTGCTGGCTAACTTACAATCCTGTTTAGTTTGTCTTTTGTCAATTATACACTCATATACCTTAACAACATCGCTTAGTTTTATTACAAAAATGGGAAAACCGGTAGCTCTAGTTTACCAAAAAATGGTTCGACCCTGAAATGTTTGGCTATGCATTTGGTCTTCAGGGCCTTCCAAAGAACACTATTTTTGTTTCAAACCTCTTGTATATAGTGAAAAGTTAAAAAATGTCAGGCAGTGTAGTCGGGACAATGTTTTTAGGATCGTCTTTTCTCGTTTCAAATAAAAAAATAACGAGACGCAGACGCTTTTTTTCTTATATATGCAGTTTCAATGGCTTCATCATTAAATGGTTACTAAGAAAAAATATGGTGGATTCTTCAACCATAAATTTACTTAATTTACATCTTTAAACATTTTACCGTACGTTTAATAAAGTACTTTGATTAAAAAACAAAACTCATATATCTAATTACAAATATATTTCTAACAAATTAACTTTAATCAGCATTAAGGAAAACGATGTTCATAAATCGATGACAGCTTCGATTTTTCATTTCGCTTCGTTTCATATCTTTCAAACATCTTGCTATATAATTCCTTGTACGCAATGATGATGGATGATTTATACTTAAAATATCCGTTTGTATATTATCAACTTGAAAATAAATTTTTAAAGCTTCATTATATTCTCCCATATTCGTCAAAAACAGTGCTTTATTACTTTTTGTACTCAATATTGATGGATGATTGACACCTAAAAAATCAGCTTCAATTTTAACTACTTGATAAAAAGGTTCTAAATCTAATCCAAATCTATTTCTAAAGGTTCATGAAGTTTTCCCATTTCATTTAAACAATTTGCTATATTAATTTTTCCAACCAATAATAATGGATGATTGATACCCAAAATATCTGTTTGTAATTTATCAACTTGATAATAAATTTCTAAAGCTTCGTTATATTTTCCAATATTATACAAACAGGCTGCTATATTACCTTTTGCAGTCAATACTGATGGATTATTGATACCTAAAACATCCATTTGTAGTTTATCAACTTGATAAAGAATTTCTAAAGCGTCATTATATTTTCCCATTTTGATCAAACACAGTGCTACATTGTTTTTTGTAGACAAAGCTGATGGATTATTGATACCCAAAATATCTGTTTGTAATTTATCAACTTGATAATAAATTTCTAAAGCTTCGTTATATTTTCCAATATTATACAAACAGGCTGCTATATTACCTTTTGCACTCAATGTTGATGGATTATTGATACCTAAAACATCCATTTGTAGTTTATCAACTTGATAAAGAATTTCTAAAGCGTCATTATATTTTCCCATTTTGATCAAACTCAGTGCTATATTGTTTTTTGTAGACAATGCTGATGGATTATTGACACCTAAAAAATCCATTTGTATTTTATCAACTTGATAAAGAATTTCTAAAGCGTCATTATATTTTCCCATATTGCTCAAACACATTCCTATATTACTTTTTATAGTCAATGTTGATGAATGATTGATACCTAAAATATCCGTTTGTATTTTATCAACTTCATATAAATATTCTAAAGCTTCATTACATTTCCCGATATTCATCAAACAGACGGCTAAATTTTGTTTTGTATCCAAAGTTGATGGATGATTGATACCCAAAACATCCATTTGTAGTTTATCAATTTGACAAAAAATTTCCAAAGCTTCAGTATATTTTCCCATTTGATGCAAACAGCTTGCTATATTATATTTAGCATACAAAGTTGATGGATGATTGATTCCTAAAATATCCATTTGTATTTTATCAACTTGATAATAAATTTCTAAAGCTTTGTTATATTTTCCAATATTATACAAACAGGCTGCTATATTACTTTTTGCAGTCAATGCTGATGGATTATTGATACCTAAAACATCCATTTGTAGTTTATCAACTTGATAAAGAATTTCTAAAGCGTCATTATATTTTCCCATTTTGATCAAACTCAGTGCTATATTGTTTTTTGTAGACAATGCTGATGGATTATTGACACCTAAAAAATCCATTTGTATTTTATCAACTTGATAAAGAATTTCTAAAGCGTCATTATATTTTCCCATATTGCTCAAACACATTCCTATATTACTTTTTGTAGTCAATGTTGATGAATGATTGATACCTAAAATATCCGTTTGTATTTTATCAACTTCATATAAATATTCTAAAGCTTCATTACATTTCCCGATATTCATCAAACAGACGGCTAAATTTTGTTTTGTATCCAAAGTTGATGGATGATTGATACCCAAAACATCCATTTGTAGTTTATCAATTTGACAAAAAATTTCCAAAGCTTCAGTATATTTTCCCATTTGATTCAAACAGCTTGCTATATTATATTTAGCATACAAAGTTGATGGATGATTGATTCCTAAAAAATCCATTTGTATTTTATCAACTTGATAAAGAATTTCTAAAGCGTCATTATATTTTCCCATTTTGCTCAAACACATTCCTATATTACTTTTTGTAGTCAATGTTGATGAATGATTGATACCTAAAATATCCGTTTGTATTTTATCAACTTCATATAAATATTCTAAAGCTTCATTACATTTCCCGATATTCATCAAACAGACGGCTAAATTTTGTTTTGTATCCAAAGTTGATGGATGATTGATACCCAAAACATCCATTTGTAGTTTATCAATTTGACAAAAAATTTCCAAAGCTTCAGTATATTTTCCCATTTGATTCAAACAGCTTGCTATATTATATTTAGCATACAAAGTTGATGGATGATTGATTCCTAAAAAATCCATTTGTATTTTATCAACTTGATAAAGAATTTCTAAAGCGTCATTATATTTTCCCATTTTGCTCAAACACATTCCTATATTACTTTTTGTAGTCAATGTTGATGAATGATTGATACCTAAAATATCCGTTTGTATTTTATCAACTTCATATAAATATTCTAAAGCTTCATTACATTTCCCGATATTCATCAAACAGACGGCTAAATTTTGTTTTGTATCCAAAGTTGATGGATGATTGATACCCAAAACATCCATTTGTAGTTTATCAATTTGACAAAAAATTTCCAAAGCTTCAGTATATTTTCCCATTTGATTCAAACAGCTTGCTATATTATATTTAGCATACAAAGTTGATGGATGATTGATTCCTAAAAAATCCATTTGTATTTTATCAACTTGATAAAGAATTTCTAAAGCGTCATTATATTTTCCCATTTTGCTCAAACACATTCCTATATTACTTTTTGTAGTCAATGTTGATGAATGATTGATACCTAAAATATCCGTTTGTATTTTATCAACTTCATATAAATATTCTAAAGCTTCATTACATTTCCCGATATTCATCAAACAGACGGCTAAATTTTGTTTTGTATCCAAAGTTGATGGATGATTGATACCCAAAACATCCATTTGCAGTTTATCAATTTGACAAAAAATTTCCAAAGCTTCAGTATATTTTCCCATTTGATGCAAACAGCTTGCTATATTATATTTAGCATACAAAGTTGATGGATGATTGATTCCTAAAATATCCATTTGTATTTTATCAACTTGATAATAAATTTTTAAAGCTTCGTTACATTTTCCCATGCCGTTCAAACAGACTGCGATATTATTTTTTAAAGCCAATGTTGAAGGATGATTAATACCTAAAACATCAGTTTGCACTTTATCAACTTGATAATAAATTTCTAAAGCTTCATTATATTTTCCCATTCGACTCAAACAGCCTGCTTTATTGTTTTTCGTTTCAAATGATGATGGATGTTTTATACCTAATACATCCGTTTTTATTTTATCAATCTGATAATGAACTTCTAAAGCTTCATTACATTTTCCTATATAATCCAAACAGACTGCGATATTACTTTTTGTAGTCAATGTTGATGGATGATTTATTCCAAAAATATCCGTTTGTATTTTATCAACTTGATAATTAGTTTCTAAAGCTTCATTATATTTTCCCATTCCATACAAGCAGACTGCTATATTATTTTTTGTATTCAATGTTAATGGATGATTGTTACCTAAAATATCAGTTTGTATTTTATCAACTTGATAAAAAATTTTTAAAGCTTCATTATATTTTCCTATTCCATATAAACAGAGCGCTATAATACTTTTTGTATTAAATGCTGATGGATGATTGATACCTAAAATATCCTCTCGCAGTTTATAAACTTGATATAAAATTTCTAAACCTTCATTGTATTTTCCCGTATTCTTCAAAGAGACTGCTTTATTTATTGTTGCTTCCAATGTTGATTGATGATTGATACCTAAAGTATCTGTTTGTATTTTATCAACTTGATAATTAATTTCTAAAGCTTCATTATATTTTCCCATTCCATACAAACAGAACGCTATATTATTTTTTGTTTTCAATGTTAATGGATGATTGATACCTATAATATCAGTTTGTATTTTATCAAGATGATAATAAATATCTAAAGCTTCATTATATTTTCCCATTCCATTCAAACAGAGTGCTATATTGTTTTTTGTAATCAATGTTGTTGGATGATTGATACATAAAATATCAGTTTGTATTTTATCAACTTGATATAAAATTTCTAAAGCCTCATCATGTTTTCCCATCTTATTCAAACAAATTGCCAAACTATGTTTTGTATTTAAAGTTCTTTGATTTTGATCTCCATAAAACTTTGTGTTATGATTTTGAATAGCACCGAGTATGTTCACTGCTTCTTGAAAAAAGCCTTTGTTTGAAAGCAAACTTTCGATATTCCAACTGTGTTGATTGAATACTTCACACATTTTTGGTTTGCTAATACGAAACATATGGATGAAATGGTTATAGAAGTGCTTCCCATCGTCAACGTGTTCGTTTACCTCCTCCAACTGTGACTTTAGAAAATCGATGATGTTTTCGTTGCATACTTCTGTTGTTTCTTTGCGTTTTTGGTAACATTTACATGCTAATTGTGTCATTTCGTGCATCGCGTACCTATCATTGTCATCGTCGAAACGATCAAGCAAGGAATAGCATACGAGTGAACGTATTGTTCGATTTATCAAAACCTGTTCGTTTATTTTCAGGTGTTTTGAAACACCGTAAAGGAACTTTTTTGTAATGTGTTGACCGTCGCAATACGATAAATGGTTTAAAAGTTCTACTGTTTTTTCATTCGATGTTTCTATCTTGTTTAACACTATGCTAATTGATGTAATTGTAGACTTTGTTTCCACTTCAGTGATGTTACCTTCCTCGAGCATTTCGAATGGATATGATCGAAAGATATCTAAATATTCCTGCAAGGAAATGCTGTTGTTGTTTATATAGAGGATGGCTTGATTAATGGCGAGTGGATGATATTGAAGCACTTTTGTTATTTCTGTTAGTTTTTCGTCATCGTTTGTTAATATTTGTTTAATATATCTTTTTGCGAAAAGAAACGCATCTTGAGGCGAGAATGAGTTAATTTGCACTTGATTTACATTTGTTGACCATAGTTTCCATTGCGATGTTACTAAAGTAAATGAGTTTTTTTTATTTGATACGTATTTTTCAAAATTCTTTACACTTTCACCATCTACGTTGTCGAAGATGTATAATGTTTTTTCTCGTTCAAAATAGTGATGTATTTTTCTAGAAACTACTTCAATATCGAACGGTTTGCCTTGAGAATCTCTTACGCTTAAGCCTAGTTGTTGACAGAGATTAGTGACAGAAACTTGTATTTTGTCAAGTGCTGCATCTACCCACACAACGCTTTCAAAATAATTGTTGTAAATTGCTGCATATTTTCTAGCGAGCTGAGTTTTTCCTATTCCAGACATTCCAGTTAAAACCGTGATTGATTTACCCGAATTGTTTGTTTGGCACACGTATTGATGAATTTGATTAAGTTCATTTTCACGTGAAAAGAAGGCTTTTGCCGGCGGTAGGATACCAAAAATGGAGTGGCGGGATATTAACTCTAAAATACAAAAACTTACTCTTTTTAACTACACTGATATTTTTTCATGAATGTTTAGAAACTATTTTTTGAACGGAATTTCAATGTTATTTTTTTTTGTTTTTGATAGGAAAAATATAATAAATTATATCCAAGACTCAAATGACGATTAAATCGTCGTTTTAATGTAATTTTTAATACGCTTGGTATAATTATGATGAAATATTTTGTCTGTAAGTTAATTTTATTTTCATGCGATTCCAGTTGAAAGCGGCAATAGAAACAACTACAATTTTTTTGGAAAAATATTTCACATGTAAAATACTCCCAGAGGTATATTTTGAAGTTTACTTTGAGAATCTTGGAGTAAAACAATTATTCTTCCGAAATCGAAGTTTTCTTCAAAAAGTACTTGATAAACCCCAAAGGATGTTATCAAAAATTTCTAATATTTTAAAACAACTCTCTACGTCAGAAGTTTATGCAATAATGTTCTTTCTGGGATGGTGGGAGTTTTAAAACGTTCAATGCTGAAAGGTTGCAAAAAAAAATTAAGACAGCGATTTTTGTATTCCCCTTCACATTCAGTTTTTTATTTCGTATTTTTAATTAATTAACATTATAAAGAAAATAAATTAATATACTTATGATTTACATAGACTTTTTTTGAATTTAATTCAAGTGTGAATTAATCCGCAAAATTTCTAATTATAGGTATTTGTGTCACGTGACTATTTCCGGGTTGCAAATACGTCATATAAATATATTTTCGGCAACGTTTTAGGGAAATTCTTTTAAGCTGTCTAATTTCAAACCAAATTGCCCGTTTTATACCATTGGCAAATGTTAAATAAAAATAAGAAGGTTATTCTTTAAAGCTCCTTAAAAAAGAAGCCTTAAGCTTATTAAATTACAGTATTTGAAATTTGTTTTTATAGCTATTTGCTTTTGTTATCTGGACTTATCAATTTCAAAAATAGACATTCCATCATTTTTTCGATTTTTTCCTAGACGCCATTATGGTATTCGGTTCAACCTATACAACAAGTTATCTACGTGTATATTTAGAAAGCGCTTATTAGTGTGACTGGTATATAATTAGTTTTTTATATCTAGCTGTTTGAAATGCAGAATAGAGATTTGCAATTCTGGCATCAAAAATTGGAAGACAAAATCTTAACCAATGTGTGAACAGGTTTTAGAAAATTTTTTCCCAATTTCCAAATTGCTAAAAATGACCTTACTTTGTTTTTAAACATAAAAAGAGCGATTCAAAAAGTTAGGTTGCTCATTAAAAAAAAGAAAGAAAAATTTTTTGTTTTAAATTTTATATCACCATCATGTTCAACCATTTTTATGATAAAAATCATCTGAAAAAGAAAAAAAATCTTATGAAAGACCTTCATCTCAAAATCAAAAATAAAACTCTAAAGCGCAAAGTTGAAGAAGTTGACAACTTTAAAATGCTTCTGAACACTACTGCAACCATTTGAATGGTGTTGAAAGTGAAAATAAAAAACTTCAATTAGCTGTAAAAACCAGCAATCTAGAGAAATTAGAATTTGTAAGGCAAGCCATGCAGTGTGAAGCACTATATACAGCAACAAACAAGAGCTTGTTGAGTCTAAAAAAAAGTTTTCTGCATTGAAACTAAAGAATAAAGCAAATAAAATTCGAATTAAAAACAAGAAGATTGTTTATCAAGATATAAAGTTGAAAAAACAAGAAAATGAAATTGATGCATTAAAAGCGCAATCCGAAAAACAATCTCAAACTTTATATATGGAATTCAGTAACCTTAATTATATGCTAGAAAATAGTAATGCAAAAGTTAAAATATTATATCAAGAAAAAAGAAATCTCGAAAAGTAATTAAGCCGTGTGAAAAATAATTTAAGTAAAACAAAGGAAACAATCTCCTTTTGTTCAATTGAAAAACTCTCTTTTTTAAAGTCAGAATTTGAAAAACATAGTGCAAAAGTTAAAGCATAAAACTAAGAAAAAATTTACTTAAATGTTCTTTTGGAGTTGTTAAAAGATGGGGTAATTGTAACATTTGAAAGAGGACGTCATTCATATGGTATTCGAGAAGTTATCATTAAAGGTCAGAATGAACAAGGTCATTAATGTTACTTAAATTGTTTTAAAAAAACTTGCAAAAAGAGAAATAACAAAACTCCCCTCAGTAGGTACAAGATCTAGATTTATGTCAGAAACTTTAATACTTGCACAGCTTCCAAGTATCACAGGAATTGTTAGATAATATTGAAAAAGATGCAGGAAACTGTTTACATAGAGATGGAGCAACCAAATAACAATGTATTATCATAACTTTCAGTTGACTACCAAAAGCGGTAGAGTACTATCATTAGGATTATCAGAAATGGCCTCCAGGAATGCTGTATCAATTTTGAGTTCTTTAATTTTAAACTTCGGTATCATAAATCCTTAAAAAAACAAACTCCACAAATTATTGGGCAGCACATAAGTCGTCAAAACTCGGGAACAAACTATCCAAATTTTAAAAACGATCTCATTTTGAAATCGTTTACTTTTTTCACATACTTTAATAATAATTATGGCCAAAGATAACAAAGAAATCAAAATCATGTGAAGTGCCTGCTAAATGTTTTTGCTGATAAAAAGGCCTGAAATATTTGTGACATAAATTAGCTAAATATGTTAAAGAAAATTTGTCCTTTTCAAAAATATTCGTTTTTGATAAAAAAAAATGTTTTATTGGTCTGTAGTGTTTTAACCTTTTTTGTATATTTTGCATTTTGTTTTTTTTTTTTTTATTATCTCTAATAAATATTCTAATAATTTCGACATGCAAAGGCGACACAAAAACTATTAAGTTCAAAATACCTACTTCGTTCGCATTCACTGATCAAATCTTCACGGTTGCAAGAAAGTAATCCTCTTTTTACATCTCGCCATTTTTTTGATGAGTTGTTCTTACGCCATCGGTTCAGTATTTGCAAAGTTTGCTCTCGCGTAGTTTCAAATTCTTCTTTTACATTTTTTATTGCTGAGTCATCAACCGAAAGACATCGAGCAAACTTTTGCCAATCATAAGTCAGCAAATCAGCAAGCGTTGTAAATACATCTTGTGGAAATTTTTCAACTAAGAAAGAAGATTATTTTTTGAAAATCGAAAATCTGTGTCCAATGGGAAACATTTAAAATACTTTATTACCCTTTATATCGTCGAACTCGTTCTCCATGACAACTTCGTCTTTTAAAATTGTTCTACGAAAAAAAAGTCTGTTATTGGTTATGATAAATTTCAGTAAAACGTTCTTTAATTCGTCAGCAAGCTATTTTCAAGTTTAATAAACGAGTACAAAGAAATAGGTGCTGTGTCAAAATAAATTAGAAGCACTTTAGAAGTGAAATAAACCGTTTTATATCAGATATTTCAGAAACAAACCTGCCGTCACAGAAACAAACCTGCCGTCCCGGTAAACATTCTTTTAATGGAATACATTTTTCCATGTCCACCAATAAATTAATTAATTTATAAAGTTGCTTGACTTACGGGGTGTCTGGATCTTAAGAGCAAAAAAGTGCCAATGATCCATCTTTTCAAAAGCAACTATTTAAAAGAAACTTGAGCACTTCTGAATAATGCAGCAGTGCTAGCATGATTAAGGACTGCTTAAATTAGCATTTTTTTGATTATTTTGAAACAATTATTAATAAAGAAATAAGTTAAAAAACAGTTTGAAGACGAACACGCTCTTAGAAGCAAAATTTAAATTTTTTTCAAACCCGACAAGAGAGATATACATGTTCTCTATTTTTTTTTTTTTTTTTTAGCTGTTTTAATAAAAGTTTAAAATATGAGAGATTTTTCATAAAGACATATTTTTAAAGAAAAATATTTTTTTGACAAAATTATATTTCAAATGATTTAATGGATGAAACATAAGTGCATTTGCATAGACTTAAGTGCATTTGCATAAGTGCATTTGCATTTGCATAGACTTAAGTGCATTTACATAAGTGCATTTGCATAAGTGCATTTGCATAAGTGCATTTGCATAAGTGCATTTGCATAAGTGCATTTGCATAAGTGCATTTGCATAAGTGCATTTGCATAAGTGCATTTGCATAAGTGCATTTGCATAAGTGCATTTGCATAAGTGCATTTGCATAAGTGCATTTGCATAAGTGCATTTGCATAAGTGCATTTGCATAAGTGCATTTGCATAGATGTCCTTAAGACCTATGTAATTTTTCTTTGACTCGTCTAGACGTCTGCAATTAGTTTAAGACGTGTTTAAAACAGCTTCGGCGCACGTGCTTAAGACGTCTTACAACAACCAGTTTAAGATGTCCTTAAGACATCTTAACATGACGTCTTTCGGGATAACAAGTCCATCAACTAGTCGTCTTAATGAAGAGTTTAAGCCGATTTGAAATTTGTATCAAAGATGTCTTAAACTTAAACTGTAAGTTGTCTTATTTAAAACGTCGTAAAGTTGTCTCATTAAAGACGTCTGTAAGCTGTCTAATTAAGACGTTTCAAAGTTATCTTATTTAAGACGTCTAAAAGTGGTCTTACACTGGTCTAAAACGAAACACTCTGAGTCGCCTTATTTAAAACGTCTTAAAGTTGACGTATTTAAGTTGTCTTAAAGACGGCTTAAAAGACCTGTGTGTGTATTTTTATATACATTTATATATATAATAATATATATGATAACATATATATATATATATATATATATATATATATATATATATATATATATATATATATATATATATATATATATATATATATATATATATATATATATATATATATATATATATATATATATATATATATATATATATATATATATATATATATATATATATATATATATATATATATATATATATATATA
>QPEY01000277.1:64323-86741 GCA_014706445.1 Hydra viridissima | reverse complement strand
TAATTGTTTCAAGTATTTTTTTTTTGTTTCTGTCTTTGTTTTTCGTTTTCACAAGCTTTTCGTTTTTCCTTTTTTTGCAACTTTAAAACTGGATATCTCATGATTGAGAAAAGATTTTTGGCTGAAATTTTCAGTACATGTTCCTTGATCATAAAGATTTCAGATGTATTAAAATAATTAACTAAGAATAATTTTATAACTTTTAGAACCCCAAACACCTGTTTTTTTAATGCATAGTTTGTTATTTACTTTTATTATTGTGTCCAGTTTGAGATTTTTTAAACATTTTTCTTTTGTTTTAGTAGAAATGAATGATAATAATATAAAGAAGCTAAAAAGAAAAAATTATTGAGTTTCGAAAAAAATTGATCAAGAAACTGTGTTTTGAATTTTTTCAGATTTTCCCCCTTTTAACACTGATTTTGATAAAATTTGCCTTAAATATAATTTACTTAAAGTTTTTTTTATCAAATTTTTAGTTTTCTATATTATCAAAAGCAAACTAAAATATATATGAACCACTGGAATGGCTTCTATTCAAAATAAATTTTTTTTCTATATGAGCCACTGTAAGTTCTTTCCAGAGTTCTTTTCAGGCGGACGATCGAGTGAAAAGTTATCAGGCGGACGATCGAGTGAAAAGTTATAAAACGTCTTGCAAAAATGCGATTCATTCTTATGAATTTTAGCTATATAACAGAATTTACGATTATTTGTTCGATAAAAAATTTTTTTTTTGTTATTAAAGAAAAAAATTAATTGGAAAGACAAACTTTCATAGAGTAATAAAAAAGGGCTTTCTTAATGTTCTTTGCAAAAAATGTTCTTAACAATTTTGTGTGGCTATGAAAACAGCCGTTTTTGATTTACACAACCTTAGGTATCAATTATAATGTATGTTACGTTTGATGCACACAGGATATCAAACAGGATATGGTGTTACAACTTGATCCCAAACGTGAAAAAACCGGTGTTCGGAAAATCTCTGCATGCACATAAACTCGGATAAATAATCAGCTACCATTTTGCTATTAGCTGGCCCCATCATTGATTTGAGTTTTGCTTTCACCACAGCTTCCACGTGATTTGTTGTTACACCTGTCTGTGGATCTACAAAGTTGAGGGTGTGGTTAACGGTACCATGTAAATATGCAGAAGCTTGCAAATCATTATATGCTGCCCACATATCACTCCAGACAATAGAACCAGGAAGTATCCATTGATGTATAATTGGACTCAATGTCGCAGCATCGCGATTTTAGACAGGAACCAAAAAGCCTTCCTTCGTTGCAGGTTCATACCCACCAAATATCCACTGCTGCGGGATTATTCTACCAACTTGATATTTTCTTCGACAAAAAACAGGTTAATTTATTTCAAAAATGCACCCTGGACCGCCTATTGGATCAGGGTTACTGAGGAAATATGAGACGCAAATGTCTCTGCATAATTGATTCCAATCAACAATAGTACTGTCGTTTCCGATATTTAACTCTTGCCTTAATCACTTTTTGATTATTAAATCACTTATTGATAACTTCCACCCCAAACATAACTTTGGAGTAGCAGTGCCCAATATTTGCCACAATTGTAGGTGAGATTTCTCAAACAAGCTGCCTTTTCTAATGTTAAAGGTTCTTTTGCAGGGCTTGACTGGACATCTCCAAATAACTTGATCAACTGACCCATTCTTTGTTTGCTGTGTGCAGGGCACGTTACATATACTACAATTCATACTTTCAGCGAGTAAACCATAAGTTCTGCACCAGTGAATTGTAGCTTCAATATCGTATTTGAATTTTGCTCCTATTTCTGTTTAAGAAAGTGAGTCAAAAGCGTCAATTGTTGGTCTTCGAAGAGCCATGATATATAGATAAATGAAGAAGCAGAAAAACTATTCTGAAGCACTCCTTTTTATATGACAAACATAATGAAAATAAATTCACGGGGGTTAGCTTGAAGAATTAAAAGAAAATCAATAGTTTTAAAGAATGATTTTTTTAATTAAAAAATTTTTAACATATTTTAAAGTTAATTGTAGTATATAATCAATGAAAGAATTTTTCAACTTATTTGACAAAAGTTTTAAAAGGTACTCAAGCTAACAAACTAAGAATCCAGTTGAAGCAAACTGATGCGAAAAGAGTAAATGCTATTGAATTCCATTACCTGCAAGTAGAAAAAAAAAGCGGTCAAATGGGGCTAAAAATGCGTAATACGCTTTTTTACTTTTACGCAAATTTACACAGGGCAGCAGTAATATACAAAAAAAACGGCAAAATTGCACCAATCCTTATAAAAATAAGGTTTTAAATATACACATGATTATGAACTTAACGCACCGCGGTTACACCGGTTCTTTGTTCTATTATTCGAAATCTTTAACATAAAAAATAAAAACCAGGTTGTTCATACTTTTAAAGGATAACTTTTAAACAAAAAAAATCGCTTTTCAAAATGCCGAATATTAGCGATTTGTGGTATATTTTTGTACTTTCAACTTCAGATTAGAGCACTTTCCGTTGATTTTGAGACCTATGTTTTTATACGATTCTTAAGGTGAGTTTCCACTCATCCGTTTTTGCTACGGGAAAGGGAAAGGGAAGGGAAAATTAATCACGTGAGCGTGAGCAGTTTGTAATTTAATTTAGAAAACTAATCACTGCGCATGCCCAAGTAACTAATTTTCCCATTCCTTTCCCTTTCCCGTAGCAAAAACGGATGAGTGGAAACTCACCTTTAATCAGCATAAAGTTCTCTATCAGAATAAATCATAAAATTAGGGGAATTTAAATCAACTTTTGTTATCTTACATTTCATAAAGTCAAAAAATTTTATAAACAGATTAAATTGAATTATAATTTTTATTTCCGTCATTTTTATACTTGGATTTTACTGACACTCAATATTTTAAGTTCAGTATAACGGTGCTGTTAGCAAAATAAATAATTTACTGGTGGTATTTACCGCTAGTAAAATATCAACTTTAGCGGTAATTTTTTACTTAGGTTTTACCGCCACTTTAGCAAAACATCAACTTTAGGTGGCGGTATTTTACGTCATAAATTTTACCGCCACTGTAGCAAATTTTGAAGTTTAGTGCGGCGGTATTTACCGCCAGTTTAGCAACACGCATAATAATAGATAATAAGTAAATGATAGTACAAGTGATATTAGTTATAGGAAAATAAATTGATAACTTTGAAACCTATAATAATGGATTTTTTAGACATTTTGATATTTTTATTTATTCATTTTTATATTATATTTTCCTAAGTTATTTTTTATAGATTAATTTTTTCTTTTTAATTAGATTAACAGATGTAAAATAATTTAAATATTGAAAAATCATGTGAGTGTGACAAACAAAGTGTCTTGGACCAGAGCAGTTTGGTTCGATTATGCAAAGGATGGCTCATTAGAGGAATTTGAGCAGAATCTTCCATCAAACTGGGTAAATTGACAAAGTATTTTGGGCTAATAGGTATGTGGAGTCATCGCTGAAAAAAATGTCTAATCCAACTGATGATTGGTATTTGCATTATTTTCAATGACTCAAATAAATGTCAGCTATACTCCTAAGGCACTTCACCTATATCTCTGTCTAAAATAAATTTGTTAAAGATTTGTGTTTAAATTTTTTCTAGGTCTTTTCATACTTTTAATGAGTGCTCATTAAAATTACTTAAGATTAAGAGGTTATCCTTATTTTTGTTTCTTAAAATAACTCTTTCATATTGTAAACATAAATTATTTCCATCCTAGATGATGACAAAGAAGTATGTGAGGAGTATGGAGACAATGTGACAGCTGGAGAATTGGATAACAATCAAACGACAATTAAGAGTTATACCAGCTCATCTGAAAAAAGACATGCAAATATTAAGTTAGCAGAAAAGTCTATTTCAATGCCAGTTTTACCTAAAATGAAAACAAGTAAAAAGAATATATTATTGATAACACTATTCTTGCTGTTAATTAAGTTGTTTTTTTTTTACAATAAATAAAATAACCAAAGTTGTTCTTTTTCAAAAAAAAAAGAAAAGAAAGAAACACTAATTAGTTATTTTCCTTCCTTCTTTCTTAGGAACCTTTATGATATTCCCTAAAAGCAATGAGGAATAATTCAAGTCAAAAAATATTTTCTGGTACCTTTTCCCTTCATGCTATTGTTTTACTTTTTATTTTAAATTAATTAAATTAATTTTTAGACCTTCAAAATAACACTGTAGTAAGTTTTATGTAAAACTTTTTTAATGTTAAATTGGTTTTTAAAGGTTATACTGCAACCTTTTCTATACCTGATAGCTATTCTGGACTCACTGCTTTATCAGCCAACATACCAATACCCTTTAAGTCAACTACTACCCCTTCTCTATGAGGAGGTTTTTCTGGACTCAAACCAATATTAAACAATCATTCCACTATTAGTATATCAAAAAGCTCATTCACCAATGTTTCTGCTGGTATTCCTCAAACCTACATGATTTACAATAGAAGAGATTCTGCATGTGCTCAGGACAAATTAGTTAGCTCAAAAAATTTTAAAGTTAATGGTAGGTTTATTTAAAATAATTATTTTTTGTGGATTTTTGTTTAATCTCACTTCTTTTGAGACCCAGGTTGACATACTTAAAAATTTAACACATGTAATTAATTACTTCACACTTTAAGTAATTTATGAGTGCTGTTTGTTTTCAATTTAGGATTTCAATATATAGTATTAGAGAGGTTGGCCCAAATAACTTTGCAAATGAATGAAGTTTCTAAAATGTTAGCAATTAATGAAACCAGGATGAAAGATGCTGAAAGAGAGATACTAATACAATTTGATGATATGTTCTATATGAATTTGATTGAAAACTTGGAGTTGACAAAAGAGTTCTTAAAAAAGTTGTAAGTTATTTTTGATTAAAATGTGCTATTGATTAATGTCATTGGGTAGACATGGGTATTGGGTGGATGTTCCCAAAAATGTCCAGTGAGAATTTAGATCTTCTATTGTGCAAGATCGCCACATTGTTCATAGAGATATTATTTTGTATTCTACATTTATATCAGGTGAGGCAGCTATCTTCCACTGGTAGTAACAATCAAAAGAAAAGTGTTACAAACATGATAAACAGGTTAAAACATTTCTTTAATCAATAATACCGACAAGTATTGTAAAGAAAAATAGTTCCACCAATTTTTTATTTTTAGAAAGATTTTAAAATGTTGAAATTCTCTTTTGACATGTTTAATCTTGTGTTGCCAACGTTATATACCAATTCTCTAATTTTAGGGCTGATGACAAACAGACTTCAAAATTTAATTTGGTTGGTTCAAAAGGAAAAGTAACTGTGAAATTATCTATGGAAGGGTTGAATATTTATAAAGCTATAATTGGTAGGATATTATTTAAATTTTAAATGTTAAAAATTAGGCAAGAGGCAGATCTTTATTGTTTTATTAAAAACTTTTTTGTATACTACTTTTTATTGGCTGCATGTTGAAATAAATAAATTTAGTTGATTTCACAAAAAAAAGATGTCAAACTTTTCATGCTCAAGTTCATCAAAAAATAAGATAAATCTGTTTACACAACTACATAAAAATTGAAAGCTTCATGTATTCATATAAAATTATGTAAATGGAAGATTTTCCTCCTTTGTTTGCATTTTTATTCACTTCACCAATTTTGAATGTTTTTGCATTTATTTTCAAGAATTGATTAAGCGCTGTGATGCAAAAGCTGGAGACAAAGAAACTCGGACGTTTATAGCCTCGTGCTTGAAATATGCTCCTTATCGTTTAAATGGAGGTAAAAGGAAATCCTACAACTACAAAGTAGAAGATGAAGAAGTTCTTGAAGAAAGTGATAAAGAAAATCAAGATGACGATGGGTGTGAAGTAGAGGGTGACGTTGAGTCAAACGAAAGGGAAGGTAGTGGTGAAAAAGAGAAAGAAATTACCCCCACTTGTAACTTTTTTAAAACAAATACTTTTTAGTATATATTTTAAAGTATTATCTTTCGAAAGTTCATAAAACTTAACGTCAGTTCAATGTTGATTTTTTAACGTTGAATTAATGTTGATATTTCAATGTCGATATTTTGTTTCCAAATAACGTTAAATCAACGACCGTAAATCAACATCTTTTCAACGTTAAATCAACATTGAAATGCTGGCTGGGAAGTAGAAACCAATTAAATAGAAGAGATTATGTGCAGAAAAATCTTTAAAATGTAGAGGAAGAAAGGTACAAGTTGAAAAGAACTGAAACTGCAAATATGTAGTAATGACTGTAAGACTATTGCATATTTAATGTACCAGCTTAAATGTGAAAATGTTAAATGAAAAAAAAAAAGGAACTCCAAAAAGTTCATTTTTGAATTACTTTTAAAACTGACAATTAAGAACTATTAACATATTTTTTGTGTAAAAGCAAATCGAAAGCTCGAATAGGTGGTGGACCGAAATGTATACATGCAACTTTTAAGACAAATCAGTTGTTGGAAGACTATGAGCGTTACTCGAGATATTTTTGAACAGAATAAACAAGTTCTCAGTCTTACTTTTCAAGCACTTTTCGATTTGGTTTCGAAAAAAGCTATACTTTCTAACTCAGATATGAAAAATAGTGCTTTTATATGAAAACAATTTTTTTCTTCAATTCTAAAGACTTAACATCAGCAATAACAGATTTTTTTCACAGAATATTTCAAAAAATGTGATCTGTAGAGGATATAAACAATGACAGAAGATTTTATTTAGGTAAATTGGTTTTGTCTACTGAAAGTGTAAATGAAACAGGATACTGAAAAAAACAAAAACACCTCAACCAAATGGACTCTGTGAGACTAACAAAAATAAAAAGGAAACATTTTTCCGACTTACTTTTGTAAATTTTATTTTTAAATTTTTGTAGATTTTAATACACGAAAAATGTTTGCACACAGTTTAACAAAAAAGTCGATTTGCTTTGTTACTCATATCTTTAAGACACGAAGCTATGGATAAGTTTCGCTTATTTGAAATTGGATACATCGACACAAAAAGGAATTTTGTACGCACTTAATCTGTTCTGATTTTTCTCAATATTAACAACTCTGAAGATAACGTGACAATTTATTTTATGTTTTCGTGAAAGTAACAGTTTTCATCAAATTCAACGCTCACCTTTTCCACGAACTGCCAATCTTAAAACAAATTTCACTCCCATATATTATTGCTATTTTCGTTTATTTGCTTTGAAACATCTGTGAAGTTCACCAGCACAGGTAAGATATTTTCAATATAGAGTACTGCAAAAATTTTTATGCTGAGGATCGTTTTCTGTCTTTTGGTCGTTGTCATATAGAACAAGGTCTGTTTGTAGGGGTTTTCATAAACTTATTCTGCTTTCTTTCTAGTCTGCTTCTTTTTTTCTTATACTAAAAAGCTTTTGGAAAATGTCGTTTCCTTCCATCCGTGGTTCGTAGATAAAGTTACAAAAACTCATTTCTCCAAAAGCCTGAAGTTGATCCATCTGATGCAATAGAACAAACTGAAGTTTGAAAACACTTTTTAGGAACAAATTAACTTAAATAAAAAAGTAAAATATCAGTTTCATTTTTATAGAACTGGTCGAAAACAGGAAGTAAATTGGGTGCTAATTTTATTTCTGATCACAAAAACTGCTATCAGTCAATTGACTTTTCTCCGAAGATTTTAAAAGAATTATCAGAACGCAGTTTGAAAATTAGTTTTAAAAAAACTAATAAACCGCAATCCGTAATTATCAAAGAAAATCAAATTTGCGTTAAAGTAAAATAAGTGAGTTCCATAATCAAAAGACAACTATACTAGTAAATAAACTATTCCTCACACAAAAGTGGTCCTTACTTTTGAAGTTTCAAAACTTTATTGATTTGAACCACACATTTTGTCCCACTTTAACTCTGCAACTATCATCGGCGCCGAGTCCACGGGGGCAACAGGGGCAGTGGCCCCCTCAGAAATTTATGCACGGGGGCAAGAGTATCTATTCGCCCCCGTGATAATCCGTGAAAATATGTTATTAGTTCATTGCTGCACTTGATAGAAGCACCAGCAAGTGTGAATTGCACACTTTGACAGCCTTTTCAAGTATCGTTGCAAGTTTTCATAAAATCTGTCGAAAATGTTTTTGAATTCCTTCAAAGATTTTGCGTTGGCGGCTTCTTCTGGCAAAGAACTCTTTTGTTTTGTTTATTACTTAAATTTAGCGTTGTGTAATTTATGAATTACCCTAATAAAAAAACAATTCGAAAAATCGATTTTAAAATTCTGGAATTCCAAGCCATTAAATGACATTTATTTAAATCTCAATTACCTTAATCGATGCAGCTGAAGTTTTTATATTTAAAGAGTACTCTGTGTAATTAATGTTAACTGTCTATTGTTGGAAATAGGTATTTATTGTAAGTTTTTTTGTTTTTTTTTAGCATTTTTTAGAAATTAATATGTAACCGATATAGAGAAATTACATTCCATTCACTAGCAATTTTCTCTGATGCATGTACACTAAACTTTCCGCATCCAATAAATAAAATAAGTTGTTTTTCAACTTTTTTTGTTTCAAGTGAACAAACACAAACAAAAAGTTGTCTTTTTTTCTGTCGTACATTTTGAATAGCATTAAGTGCCAGGCAAAACCGAACCGATATAAAAACCATTCGACCATTGCAGTGCTTTTCTGAAAATACTTATTGAAAAGAAACAGCAACAAATAAAACAACAGAAACAAAATTGGCCCACGCTTGAACGGCAGAAAAATTCTTTACTTCCTTTTAGTGGATTACATTAACTGAAGAAGTATGTTTTAAAAACTTGTTTTTTGTCTTTTTTATTCTTATAAAATGCTTTTAGGATATGTCTTTCGATCTGTTATATGAACTCCTGACTTCCAGTCATTCATTTTAGTATGCACTGCTTTCAAAATCCTACTCTTTTCATTTTTTGTTGCTCTGTCTCCAATTTTTGTGCTCATTCAGGAAGATAATTGGAAAATATCTATATTATAATTTTGCAGAACAATTTTTTATAACTAAATCGGTATTATCCCTGTTAAATTATTTACAGCTATTTTTTTTAATGTTTACCACAAGGTCAAAAATCAGCAATAGGATCATTAGGATGGCAATCTTAAAATACTTAATTAGAACCAGCAATAAATCTACTGTCCGAGTTCAAGATAGACAATCAGACTCAGCAATAGCTTTATTGCCATCTATTGAGCAACCAGCGTCACCAACGACTTTGGTTTTCTCGAAACAATCTTCAGAACTGTCTAATTCAACTGAATCTTCTTGTAATGTACCTGCCAAGCAGGCTTCTAGAAAATCAAGCCGTAAATTTCTCAATTCCTGGCTTGACACGTTTAAATGGCTTCATTATGACAAAGACAAAACATTCTGTTCAATATGCGAAAGAAACGAAACTAACAAGGCCGTTTATTCAAATTTTACTACAGAAGGATTTGATAATTGGAAAAAAGCCGTTGAAAGATTTGATATGCATGAAAAATCAGTAAATCACCGACAAAATATTACCAAAGAATCTTACAAAGATAAAGGTATAAATATATCTTCACAAATTTCGTCCTCGCACCAAAAATATATGAAGGAATCAAGAGAAGCTCTTGATAAAATTATTTCCACTGTTACCTTACTCGCAAGACAAGGACTAGCCATTCGAGATCATACAGAAGAAGCTTCAAATTTGAGTCAGTTTTTAAAAGTTAGGGCTACAAATGTTTCGCAATTGATATCTTGGTTACGGAGAACGAGATACAAATGAATTTCGCATGAAATAATAAACGAATTGCTTTAAATGATAGCATCCGAAATAATCAGAGTTATTACTGCCAAAATTAAGAAAAACAAATATTTTTCAATAATGCTTGACGAGACTTCAGACATATCTGTGATGGAACAGGTTTCATTGTGTTTCATTGTGTTCGATCAGTCGACCGTGACACGTTTCAAATTGAAGAATATTTTTTAGGTTTTTACGGAACAAACAAAACTGATGGTAAAACCCTTTTCAAAGTAGTTTGTGATATGTTAACCACATTAGAGTTACCCATAAATGATTTACGAGGGCAATGCTTTGATGGTGCGAGTAATGTTTGGGGAGTTTATAACGGCTTTCAAGCAAAAATAAGAGACCTTGAATCTAGAGCATTATTTGTACATTGTCAAGCGCATACACTAAATCTTGTAACCCAAGACTTTATGAAGAATGTTACCGAGGTAAGAGATATTCTTCAGCTTAGTAGGGAGTTAGTCTCATTCATTCGTAAATTATCAAAGAGACTTGCTTGGTTCAAGACATTTCAGCAAGAAAGTGACAATTTGTCCTTGAGACTATTTTGTCCTACACGATGGACGTTGCGATACACATCGCTTGTATCAATACTGAACAATTATCAGGAATTACGGAACTTCTTTTTAAAACTGTCTAACACTGAAAAAAATGAGGCGGGGGCAAAAGCAAACGGATTCAGGAAGCAACTAGATAAGGCAGATACATTTATTATGTTGAAAATTACTAGTAGCATCCTAAAACATTTGGAAGGAGCTAATACCGTTATCCACAGTAAAAGTCTACATTTAAAAACATGCAATGATATTATTGAAACATTGAAAGACGCCAATTATAACATGAGAGAAAAATTTAATTCTGTCATGTGGGAAGATTTAAAAGAGGAATGGAAACTTCTTGGTTTAGATGAACCTAAAGAACCAAGGAAAAGAAAGCTACCAATTAGATTTGACTGTGGATTAACAGAGCCACACATTTTCACAGCAAAAGAGCGTTACAATCAAGTCTACAAAGAAGTTATTGATTTTGTTCTAGGCGGCCTAGCATCAAGGTTTACCTCTGACTCCCAATTGTTGTTATTGAATGCAGAGTCTTTTCTAATTAATTTAGAAGTCTCTCCAAAATCAATTTGTGACTTTTATAAAGATGATCTAAATATAGATCGACTTAAATTGCATAGGGACATGTTTCATGATATAATTGAAGCCAAACATTTAAAAGTATCATCTTTAATGGACGTTTTAAATGTTTTGAAATGTCATGAAAATAGCATGATTCATCTAATTAGCTAAAAAAATTCGTGCACTTAATTATGACAGTTCCATTAACAACATGTACTACAGAGCTATCATTTTCTATGCTAGGAAGAATGAAGACATATTTAAGAAATACAATGACCAAGAAGAGATTAAATCACTTGTCCATTATCAATTGTCACAATGAAGAACTGGATATTCTGGATATGACAAAGATTGGTAATGACTTTGTAAAAAAGACAACCATTCGAAGCAATACTTTCGCTATAAAAATTGTTAGTTCATGAGTTAATAAAAAATACCATATTTTATATTGAATAAATGTATGTGTAGCCTACCAAGTACCTTTTTCATATATTTTCAACTTATTTCAAAAATAAAATTAATTTTCTCTCTTATTTTTTGCATTTCAAGTAGATAATAGTCTCTTGTGTTCTTATTGAAGTTAGGAGTCATCAATAAATGATGTCAGTAGATTAAGGAAGGGGAGGGGGAAATTTTTGCCTCCTAGCATTTCAGTTCGCCCCCTTGGTCAAAATCAAAGGTCGGCGCCTATGATCTTAGGTATGTTTGTTCTTTATAATAACAAAAATATAATATATGACTTTCATTATGGTTATGTAAAGAATAAATATGAAGATAAAGCAAAGCTATTGTATACAGGTACTGACAGTTTAATCTACGAAATAGAAACTGATGATTTTTACAGATATATTGCTCTGGATGTTGAACCTAAATATAATACAAGTGAGTTTAAACTAAATCATCAAAGTGGTATTTAAACTGGATTAATGAAAGGGTTAATGGTACGTTCAAACCTGAAAAAAAGGAAGAAATTGTTAAAAAGATTGTTTGTTTAAAATCTGAAGTCTATCTGCAAAAAGCCAGTAGTTAAAAATAGCATTATATTTGAAAACTGTGAAAATTGCTTGTTTGAAAAGGAAAATGTAATGAGATCTATGAATGTGATTCGTATTCATATACACAAATAGAGTATCCATTACCGGTCAAAAAATCAATACCGGTATTTCAATATTATAAAAATATAATACAGGAATACCGGTATTAAAACCAGTATTAAATATTTTAAATTTTTAAAGCAAAGTAAATAAATTTAAGAATCACGAAATCTTGAAAAGAATGCAAATTTATTGATTCATTTGGTAGAACATTTATCTTGTATTCCATGAAAGTAACCTCTTAAAAAACAAAGAGCATCCAGAGTTTTGTCGTCCATTCTGCACCGCAACTTGTTTAAAATAATACCGGCAGCAGAAAATTTTCTTTCAGATTCAACGCTAGTTGGCCGAATTGTTAAAGAAGATCATAAACCTGTTGTAGAAATGTTCCTCGCAAACCTTCATCTTCAAAGAGACTCATTTCTTTTTTTAGACAGTTGATTATATCACCAGCGTGTTGTGGTTGTTTCCAGACAACCTTATAGTTTATTTGTTTACAAATGGCCTTGTACATGTCTTTTTTCATTGATTTCTCAGAATTTTTTCCTTCGTCAATCTCAACTTCGCTAACCTCAAAGTGAAGAATTTCCCGGGCTCGTTCTTCAACAGCAGTGGTTTGATTCCAAAGTCCCTTCTGATTTACAATCCCCAAATTAATTAAAATGTCTAAAATAAATTGCGTCATTTTATGATTGCATCATCTATTCTATTTGGTACAAAATGTTGTAATACCGATGAAAATAATTATTATTACGGTTAAAAGCGATCATATAAAACTTATATTTTTTGTCAAAATGGCCGACGAAAAATGTGTAACTTGTGCATGTTTCTTTATTTCCTTTGGAAAAGGATCACATAAACTTATTAAAGTAACTCCCGCAGTACAACTTCATATTCAAAATTTGTTTTGGAGAGAATATGATGTAGAAAAAGAGTGTTGTCCAAAAAACATTAGTATTCTTGCAAAACAAATTTATATGCATTGAACAGGGGTGAAACATCAAAATTAAGTGATTGGATTGAGAAAATATCTCAAATAAAAAGTCAAAAACTCAGAAGATCATCTGATATTAGTGAAATATCTGAACAGATCACAACAAATAATCAAGATATCGTTGATAAAATTGTTAAAAAAAAACGTCCTTCTTGCTTTTCTACAATAGGTATGATTTCCTTAAACAAACCTAAAATATTGTATAACTTATATAATATTTTAGTTAACAAACTACTTCTTCAATTATTAAAAAAATAATTTAATTTTAGCATAGAGCCTACGCTAGCCAATGCATAGTCTATGATAGACTTATTAAATATTCGTGTATTATTTTTATATGTTTTACAAATATAATAATATCAGAGTTTTTCCTACTTTAAATTTCTAATTAGGCAAAAGAATTTCTCATTTTTGTTGTAAAAGTGAAGCTGTAAAAAACCTAATTATGTCGGCTAAAGGTCTTGGAAATGTATCGAGTGAGCAAGTTGCTTCTGGGATTCTCAAAATAAAAATGAAAAGAGACCATATTAAATCTGGAGACAAGTTTCCTTTAAAAACCTTTGGAAACAATCTTCTTGTTGTTGTTGGCACACCTGATAATAAATGCAGCAGAGCATCCGTTAAAAAGTTATCTCTAGAAACTATAATGGAAATCTCTAATACTCTAAACCTGAGTAAAAGAAAGACTAACCTACTTTGTAAACATATGCGACAAAATTTAGGGAAGAAAATGTTAGAACCTAATATATCAACTCAGATAGAGGAGCTGCATAATGTATTTTCAGATTTTTATGATGTCAAAACTGAATCATTCATTTCAGGGGATGAAGAGATAAGTCGGAGTTTGGTATTTGTAAAAGATACTTCTGATTTAATTCTTCATATGATTAATGAAAGAAGTTTGAATCCTTATAGCACTATTGCTAGGATTTCTATTGATGGTGGACAGGGTTTTCTTAAATGCGTTATAAATGTTTTTGAGGCACTATGTAAAAATACAACTTCAGAAAGTCTTGATGATTGTGGTGTAAAAAGATCATTGGTTTTGGCTTTAGTTGAAGATGTTTCAGAGCATAATGGTAATCTTAGCAAACTATTGAAACCACTAGCTCTGATTGATGTAAAATATTCAATAGTATTTGATCTTAAATGTGGCAGCTCTTTATTTGGTTTAAGCAGTCACAGCGGCAAGTATGCATGTCTGTGGTGTGAAGGGGAAAGTACTCTTGAGAGTGGAAAAAAAAGAACCTTAGGTTCAATTGATATCAACTACAATAAGTTCATTGAAGATGGATGCAAAAAGAATCACATGATGGAATTTAAAACTGTATTTCTCCTAGAGTTGTGTATCTTGATGAACCTCTAGAAACATTAGTAGAAGATCTCATTCCTCTACCAGAGTTACACATTTTTATGGTATTACTTCTATGTTTGTAAAAATATTAATTACAATGTGGCCTGTTTTTGATTCGTGGCTTCAGTCGAATTATATAATCTTTAGAGGTTACCACGGAACTGGTTTGGATGGTAATAATTCACAGAGACTTTTAGATAAATTAGATAATTTAGAAGTTAACCTTCTAAGTGCAGCCTCTATATTACCAAAAATGATATAAGAAAGTTTCAATTATTAAAACAAAAGGTTTTAGCATTCTTATTGGAGAATCTATTGCTGAATCAGTTTTAGATTTTAAAAAAGCTTTCGAAAATCTGCAGCTTCATCTTCTGGAAAAGTTTAACTACCAATTAAATATTAGCTGAAAAGTTCATATTTTAGTATGTCATCTTGTTCCTTTTCTTCAGCATAGTCAGTTTGGGCTTGGTGTATATGCTGAGCAGGCAGGAGAAAGTGCTCACCACTATCACTATCAAGTATGGAAGCGATACAAGCGTCGTTTGGAATTAAAATGCAAAACAGCTTCAGAAAAGTATGATTGAGTTTGGTATGAACAGTTTCAAGTAGTCCTTTTCTCTCATTTTTTAAAATTTTTAATTATTGTGAACTTTGAAATGATTGAATTATTTTATAAGGAATTTCAATATTTCATGTTAAACTGCCAGATTTATTGCATTGATGCTATATTATTAATCTGGAATTTATCTTAATTTTATCATAAAAGATCTCATTTTTTCGTTTTAAAGTTGTATTTTTTAAAAAAAAATTGTTTTAGAAGTGTAATACCCCTATAAATTTTGAAAAAAATCCCTGCCCTCCTCATATTACCCCCTCCCCCTCCATATGTTATTTTAGGTAAAAACTAATTTTGCAAAATGAGTATGTTGAAAAGTTAGTTTAGATTTTAAAAATTATTTTAAAATACTTACCTAAACCTAATATTAATAATTAAACAAAAATTAGACTAAGCCAAAATTTACCCTGGCGGTCTCAGGAGAGCACAATGATATCAATACTTTCTGAGCCAAAATATATATGCTATGTAATTATGCGTAATAGTAAACTTGTCCAAACAATAAATAAAAACTTCCAGATTGACCAACTTGTGCATCTTCAGAGTTTAATGTGACTACCATTCTTCAACCGCTAGAAACGCAAGGAATAGAATCAAAATCACTAAAATTTCTATAAAACGAAATAGTAGTTGTTGAACCAATTGAACTGTTTGATTGGTACAATAATCCTGATGACTTATTATTAAATGAGGTTATATTTAATCCATTTCATAAAGATAAATAAAAATCCTCTAATCCAGATGATGAAAAAATAAATTTACTGTCTGCATCATATCCAGGAAAAAATGTGTAATTGCTAGAATTATAAGGTGTCCAAGGACTAAGAACAGTTCCATTACCTGGACATAAATTTCCATTATATATTTTTAATCTAGATTCCTACCAGTTTCCAGATGCTTCTATAACATGCTTTCTAATATATTTTAAATAAATACCATTTCCTCTACCTGCAGCGTTTAACAATATAAATTCATTTCCGTAAGTTATATTTAAATATCAAAATGTTCTTGAGTACAATTTGATAGATGATATAAACAATGGAATTGTTGTGAATGTCAAAATAAAAGGTTGAACCAAGTGTAAAGTATCCTCCTAATGAGCTAGAATTAAACATATTACACCTTTGCAAAGAGTTTGCATAAAATGGATCTCCAAGTGGAGAAAATAACAAATCACAACCTAAAGGAACACTATCTACTCCAATACCTTCTGTAATATTTGAATAATTTCCTACACAAATTTTACCATCTGCATATATTCTAATAAAAACATTACCAGGAACTGGTAATCCATTACTAACTGTACCTGTAATTGCAATCCATAATCTTCTTAGAATTT
This sequence comes from Hydra viridissima, assembly GCA_014706445.1. Taxonomy (NCBI): domain Eukaryota; kingdom Metazoa; phylum Cnidaria; class Hydrozoa; order Anthoathecata; family Hydridae; genus Hydra; species Hydra viridissima. Next base: position 70,395 of record QPEY01000277.1, on the reverse strand, counting down.
CAGATCCTTCTGAATAGCTAAAAACTGTAGTTGTATCTGATGCACCTGCTGCTAGAGTTTGAGATTTTAGTCCTTTACATGAAAATCTTGAATTTGGAACTATTTCTAAAAAATTAGATTTTTGTGTTATAATTTCAATATAATTTTTTGTAGCAGCATCTTGTAAGTTTATAGGTTGTGCCACATTTATTAATTTGTGAGTATTCATTTCAATATCACCAGTTACATTATTTGTTCCATCTATCCTAATAAACAAGTCACTAGGTTGAGAATTCGTGTCAACATAATATTTCGTTGCAGCATCTGATGAGCTAAAAGGATCTGCCAAGTTTATTAATTTATGTGTGTTCATATCAATATCACCAGTTACATTATTTGTTCCATCTCTTTTATTAAACATGTTACTGGCTTGAGTTGCTGTTAAGCTATCTATTAGTGAATTAATATTTTCTGTACGTCCGAATTTATCGATCATTTTTATATAGAGAGTTTTTAAATTTCACCAGTGAAATTATTTACTTTTTTAAAATTTACCAAAAATTATTAATAATATTTTGAAATTTACATCCTTCGTCAAGCTTTTTTAAAACATAGAGTATTGGACAAAACATTTGCAACCAAATAATGCTAATTTAATTTCTTTATATAAAAGTGCTGCATTAAGAGTGCTGCATGAGAAATAACTATGGAACTGTTTAGAAACAAAGTTCTTCAAGTTTTATTCATCACAAAGTTCATTATTTGTACACGAAAATTAATAAATTAATCAAAAGTATTAAAAAAAGTTGATTTCCTTCTGGACAAAACAAGTGCAACTCGACAAAATGTTGACCAAGCTGTATTTCGCTATCAATATTTCGTGGCGAATCCTTTGTTGTCGATCACAGCCTTGCATCTTCGAGGCATAGATTCGATCAGGTGATCAATGAAACTTTGTGGAATCGCTGCCCAGGCCTTTTGGATTTGTTCAAACAGTTGATCCTTATTACGAACACCTTCACGATTAATTCTGCGGTTGACGATCTCCCACAGGTTCTCGATAGGGTTGAGATCCGGAGATTGAGGCGGCCAATCCATCACCGATAGGTGGTTGTCTTGAAATCACTGCTTGACTACTTTTGCAGTGTGTTTCGGATCGTTGTCTTGCTGAAAAACCCATTTTATTGGCATATTCCATTCAGCATGAGGTAACATAACATCTTTCAGGATATTTTTATACATGAAACGGTCCATTATTCCATCGTTTCGATGTATTGGACCTAGACCGTTAGCAGAAAAACACCCCCAGACCATTACATTGCCTCCACCATGCTTCACGGTCTTATGGCAGTAACGTAAATCGAGGCGTTTTCCGGCCGGTCGACGTACACGGCAAATGCCATCGCTCCCAATGATGTTGAACTTCGATTCATCACTGAACAGGACAGTTCGCCATTTCTGCACATTCCAGTCAATATGAGATGTAGCAAACAGGAGTCTTTTCTTCTGGTTTTTTAGTGAAATCAGCGGTTTCTTTGCAGGGCGTCGAGAAAACAATCCGGCTTCAACAGCACGTCGTCTGATTGTTCGGTCCGATACAGGCAGCTCTAATTGCTTTTGTATCTCGACTGATGATATCCAGGGATCCTTCTTGACGGATCTGACGATCATAGAATCCTCTCTAGAAGTGGTGGAACGCGGTCTTCCACCTTTGTTATCTGCTGCCAACTTCCCCGTTGAACGATATTTGAAACATAGTCTTGATACGGTCCATTTTTTCACGCGATATTTATCACAAATACTTTTTTGTGACATTCTACTTACGTAATCGCCATTAGTTTTCTTTCTTAGTTCCAATCCAAGACTGTTGGAAGCCATTTTTGCACTTGAAATCATAAAAATAATAGAAATAAATAATCACGCTTCTCAAGGCCTACCGTGTTACATTTACCTTGTGATGATACAATAATGGTCTGTGGAACACAACGTCTTGGTTGGATGTGGACTGTATTGATGTAATGAAACACTTGTTGTATTTCACTTCTTGTATTGATGTTCTTCGATAAAACACTCTGATAAAACTCACTTCGATAAACTGTCTTGATAATACTGACTGATTGACTTATATACTGACTGAATTACATGTCGATTTACATGTCTCTTATATAGTAAAATGAACCTGTGTGAACCTGTTCTGGAAGATTCTAGATGCTTCTTTTCGATGCTTCTGGAAGCTTCTGGACGCGTCTGGATGCTTCTGAATGTTTCTGGATATTTCTGGATGCTACTGGATGCTTCCAGATGCTTCTTCTGGAAACTTCTGGAAGCTTCTGCATGCTTCTGGAAACTTCTGGATACTTCCTTTAATTATTAAAAAACTTCCGTGACGTTGACACGGACCAGACTTAAGAAAATGAAACAAACCAAAAAAGATGCTCTTGTTTTGTCCGCTGCAAAATGGCATTTGTCAACGAAATTCTGCCTATGTGCTGTCACCTGTCAGCTGATTGCTCATGTCATGGCATGCTATGACTCCAGACTCCTGAACTGTTTGCTATGGTAGTATAGTTCGTTTCGTTTTTAAGACATGTAAAATTAGAAATACTTTTTAGCATTGTTCGATGTTGGTTGCAAATGTTTTGTCCAATACAAGTGTCCACAAAATGAAGTTTTTCCAAATTGAACTCTTTCACTATTATAATAAACAGGACTTTTTAAATAGTCAACCCAGCAAGCACACAACGTTGAAATAACGTTGATCAACTTCAATCAACGTTATTTCAATTTTGTTTCAACGTTGTGTGCTTGCTGGGAACAACTTAAACTGGTGGAGGTTGTGCATAAGAGTCAAAACATAGTTTTTTTATCTCCGTCTTTGTACCAGCAAATCCAATGAAATCCTTTTGTACCAGAATCTCCAGTATTTAATATTCCGCTTTCTTTTTTTTGTATATTTTTAGATAATCCATTTCTTACAAATACACCTTTAAAATGTTTTATTTTTTAGTTTTTTTGCTGCTTTTATCAATTGAAAAATTGTTAGTAGGTCATTTGGTAAAATTATTCCTTCAGCATTGATAAATTTATGGTAATCGTTACTAATCTTTTCCATTTTTTACAAATAAAATATTGTTTTTTCAGCTTGTAGAGTCCATATGCTAATGTGTGTATTCATCTGCACTTAGTGCCACTTTATTTACCTTTTCTGTGTAAATTTCATGTAAATGGGATCTTATTACATTCATCTTTCTCATCTGATCTATTTTACTTTCTAAACAATCTTTGTAATCTTCATGTGTTATATATTTTTTAACAATATTCTTGTTCACTCCCTTACATTTTTTGTTATCTTTTCCATGTACATTATAGAAATACAACTTTAATCTGAGTCCTACAAACTCTTCAATTTGTGCTCCTGCTGATTCATCTTTAAATATTCCTATTACTTTCTTATTAAATCCAACTTTAAAACCTACTTTTATTACTGGATGATTTGGATGGTATTCGCTTCTATAAAATTTGCTTTTAACATCCTTAGAAATATTTGCATAAAAGTCTTCTGTTTTTATTTCCAGGTAACTAGTCCTGGTAGGCTTAATAGTCATTAAACAATTGTTCACTCCTTGCAAAAAATCACTACGTGTTCATCCATTTTCAAGCAACAGCATTTCTTTTTGAATTTTCACCAAAAAAGTCTCAGATCGAATTGGTATGCGAGGTAAATGTGCTTTTTTTACAGCTTTATTAAGTTCGTCTTATACTTTTGCTCCTTTCAAGAGCGAAAGAAATGGATTCAGATGGAGAATCAGAAGAATCAGAAACAATTTCAAGTAGTGCCTCATTTGAAACAGAAAGTTCAACATCAGATTCAGACTCATAAGCTGTTAATGATGTAGCTGGATTTGAAGCGTCTTTCGAGTAACTCAATTTACTGCTATACTCAATTTACCGTTAAAAAATTTATTGTTCAATTTAATTAAAACTTGTACTATAAAGTAGTCACAAACAGATAACGTCTATTCGCGATAAATACACGGTGTCCCAAAAATAACCGAACTTCATATTTAAATCATATAACATGCAGCGCCATCCATTGATAATTTGCAGCATAAAAAAGATACATTCATCCTCTTTCAAACGCACCTACATTCATGTAAATCGGATGACAGATGTGAAAGTTACAGCCATTTCAATAAAAGAAAAACGCGTCCTAATGTTACAAAACGAAAATGGAACAAAGAGAGAATATAAAATTTTGTGTTACACTTAAAAAAAAATTCGCTGAGACATACGAATTGATGAAAAAAGTTTATGGTGATGATTGTATGAGTCGTACTCAAGTTTATACGTGGTTTACACGATTTAAAAATAGTTGTGAGGATTTAAATGACGATCTGAGGCCAGGTCGTCCAGAAGCTAGTAATCGTGCTGAATTGGTGCAAAAAGTCCGTGAAATCATTGGTATCGATGCAAATTTTACTACGAGAATGTTGGCTGAGGAATTAAATACAAGTAAAAACACTATTTGGAGAATGGTAATTCAAGATTTGGGTAAAAGAAAGGTATGTGCGCGTTTTGTTCCACATGAATTAAATGAAGACCAAAAAGTCGCTCCTGTGGAGAATTGCAAAGACATTGTTGAAACTGTTGAAAAAGATCCAGACTTTCTTGATTCGATTGTAACTGGTGATGAGTCATGGTGCTTTAAATATGACCCTGAAACTAAGCGTCAATCTGCTGAATGGAAGTCCAATTTTGTCGTGTTAAACCTGAATATCCGGCAGGAAAACAACTGTTTTTATTGCACGACAATGCACCACTTCACAAGACCAAAAAAGTGAACGAATTTTTGATGAAAAAATGGATTTCTCTCATCAACCACCCTCCATATTCGCCTGATCTATCACCATGTGACTATTTTCTATTTCCAAAACTGAAAACCAAGATGAAAGGAGCATTTTATGATGATATCCCAGCCATTCAAGCAGCTGTAACCGAGATGCTGAAGAACATTCCTATAAATGACATAAAAAAATCTATGCATGCGCTGGTTGATCGTGCCAAACGTTGTATTGAGTCTGATGGAACCTATTTTGAATAAATAATAACTTTCAATGATGATATAATGTGTGTTTTATTTTATATCCAAAAAGTTCGGTTTTTTTTGGGACACACCGTGTATTGTAAGAAACTTGAATAAATGCGACTAAACACCAACAAATTTTAAAAATGCTATTGCAATTCAATTTTAATTATTATAATAAATATTAAACCATTATTAAAAAACATATTTGCAAGAATTTTGAATATGTAAAGTTCGAATTTGATTGCAATTGAACGAAAAAAAATAATTCATGAAATTTCAATATGAAAACAGTCAAATCTCAACCGAAGAATTTTTAATTTTAAAATATTCAACCGAAGACGATATAAAAAAAACAAACGGGATTAAATAGTTTATCCCGGGATTTCATGATTGTTAAAAACATTTAAATCCCGGGATTTAGGGATCCCAGGTCTCCCAGTGTTGAACACTGTTTTTATCAATTCCTCCTCTTTTTGGTTCTTCTTTTAGTATTTGTTCTTTATTTGAAACTTCAGGTTCTTCTTTAATAAATATTTCTTCTAATTTCTATTTAGTTCTTTAGCTTTTCTGATTATAAAAAATCTGTTCTACTTTTACTCTTTTTATTCACTTATAAAACTGCTTGTTCTTCTAATTATTTTTCAATCACAAAAGTTCTCCCTTTTTAAAATTCTTCTTAAAAACTTTCTCGAAAAAAATCTCATTTGTTCCTTTGAAAACTTTGCCTTCCTCTAATGTAAGACTTTTTTTATTTGAGCTTTTAAAGTTTTTGCTTGCTTTCCGGATGCGATACCGTTTAATTTATTTGCATCGGAGGTTGATGAGTCTTCGTGTTTACGCCTTTTTTCAGTTGTTTTTAACTTTTTTTCTTTTCGCTTTATCGTTTGTATGTATGTATGTATGTATGTATGTATGTATGTATGTATGTATGTATGTATGTATGTATGTATGTATGTATGTATGTATGTATGTATGTATGTTTGTATGTATGTTTGTATGTATGTATG
>QPEY01000277.1:33208-62806 GCA_014706445.1 Hydra viridissima | reverse complement strand
AATTTGTCTGCCGTAATTTACGGATTTTGGCTATAGAGATTCCTGCCATGGCCACAACGGTTCTTATTATACGTTACCGACGTTTTATTCAATCAATAAATCCCGTGAAAAAATATTAAAATATCGATCTTTTATCGTATCTTCAACCGTGAAAATAAAATTTGGCCACACAGTTACAAATTCCTGGATCCGCGCCTGTAAACAGATACATAATATGTAAACAGATACATAATATGTAAACAGATACATAATATGGAAACAGATACATAATATGTAAACAGATACATAATATGGAAACAGTTGCATAACATGCATTAAGGAATTAACTAAATTTTCTCTAACCTTTTCAAATGCAAGAAAAATATATTAAATGTTTAGTAACTAATTTGTTGCAATAATGAGGACATTAACAATCAATCTTTAAAACCCAATCTGCTTTGGTAAATAGTTAACTTTTAATACTTATTAGTATAAACCCAAGCAATTCCAGATCAAAGAGCCATGTTTTTTTTTGCCTCGGAATATCTTGAGTGATTGACTCAGAACGTATGGAAAGAAATTAGATTTTAGATATTTGAAGAAAACTTAAAGGAAAATCTTTACTTCTCACTTAGCTTATTACTCATTCGGAAAACGTCAAAATAGACAAAGTTATAGCATCAGTGCGTTCTTCCTGCTGATGTGACAGTTGTATTCAAATCTGTAGCTAGCTTCATTTGATAAAAGTCTATCGCAAATCCCATTCTAATAAGATAAGTATTTGCTTATTCCCTCAATCCCATCCTGATAAGATAAGTATTTTCCAGATTTTCATCAAGTTGACCTCGAGAAAATTTTTTTTCTTATCTTAAAATTAGATTTAAAAAAATGACTTTTCTTTTTTTTATTCAAAATATCTACACTAGATTGCTTTTGGAATCATGAAAGCTGAAATGGTTACAAAAACATGATTGCTTGATCTAGCTTTTGTTTATCTACTGGGGGATTTCTCCAAATGTGTCCGATAGCTTACCAGAAAAACCGATCATGCATTCCGATACTTCGAATGTGGGAATGCGCTATTTTGCAACTTGGATTGCGGTTTTCTGGTATTCTAAACTTGATTTCGTTTTATTTATGCGTTATTGTAAAAAAAAGCAATTAAATTCAAAAGCAATCACACTTAAATTTGGTTGGGAACTTGGCAAACGAAACAGGGTTTATGTGTTCGAGTTAGTTCTGAAATTCAGCGAAGTACAATACTATGTTTGTTGATTTAAGAAACTGTTTAGTAAAAGAATAGTAATTTATTTATTTATTTTTTTAAGTCACGTTTTAAAAAAAGGATATTTTCTTAATCAAAAAGTATGCAAATGAAATTTTGTTTAACAAATCTTAAGCAAAAATCAAATGACTTAGAATTAGAATATATTGCATTTTCATCTTCTCAAACATTAGTTAGCGCCGAGTTTCACAATGTAGTTCGCTGCGCTCTCACTTTTTAATTGACACCGAGAGTCAATTTCTTTTAGTTTTTGGTATAAACAGACTTAATCTACCACTTCTTGACGATACGAGCCCTAAGAAATCATGAGAATTCTGTTTGTTTTGCTTGTGCAGCGTAGATTCCAAGTTTGTAATACATGTGTACGTTTTTAATTCAGCTTTCTTTTTATAAAAAGCAAACATATGAGGTACGTTTTTATTCCATTCTTTACACAATCTTTTGACTTTTGCTTTTTTGTTGTTAACTTTTTTACTGAACTGTGCATTTAGTAAAACTTAATGAACAATATAGTAAAGTTAAAAGACTAAAGTCAGCTAACCAAGGTAATCGTTATTCACTTTTCCTTATTCTACATATTTTAATGGCAAGTCTATTTTATTAGTTAAAAGAGCAATCAATTCAAGTTATTTTTCCTTTTAGCCGACCTTAAAGATCTCTTTGATAAGTTTGTATTATGAGAACTTTTTAACATTGGATTTAACTAAATATCAAATTTTTGTCAACTTATTTTTAAGTTGCAACTTTATTGTTTTCTCTTTAGGAAATGCGCATTAAAGATCAAGTAATTTTTTAGTCTTAATCTACTCAAACTATCTTTAATTCTTTTGCCTTTAGCTGAGAAACTTAACAAAGGAGTGTATGGTGAATTGAAGTCACTAAGGCTTTATTTGAAGGTTAAGAATTCTTTTTGTAATGCGCTAAACCTACTAAAAATTAGTAACTTTGACTTGAAACATCACTGAAACATACAGCTATGTTTTTATATTGTTTATATTTATTAGTTGCTTTTATCGTCTTTTATTTGGTAGTAATTTATCTTCATCCACTTGACTACTTTCTTTAACATGAACATCTTTCTTTAACATGAACATCTGTTGAGGGCCAAAAAAAAGAAAAGTCTTGAACACTTTGAATAAAAATGAGCATTTGAATCAAAAGGAGAACTTCATACTTTTTATAAGCAAATGGTTTATTCAGTGGCGGACTGTCCATTAGACTAACTAGGCTGCAGCCTTAGAGTCCGTGATTTCAGGGGGCCCGTGCACGAGTCCGTAGGCCCCATGACATACCCGTGCGTCTGTCATCTATAATCAATCAGTCAGATTCAGGCTTTGATCGTATGCGATAATCATGCGAACATTATCTTATTCTAAAGTTGTGGGGCCCCTTGGCGACTTCGGTGACTCTTGTTACTCGGACCCCAGGCTAAGTTCCCTCTATCTAGCCTTCTAAACAGTCCTGGCTGTAATTAATTATGCGCTGAAGATCTATGCACAACACTGAGATTACTGACGTGGAGTGACATCATACCCGGGATTTTCCAATGTGTTGTTAAACATTGTAATCACAGTACAGTGTTTAATTTAAAATTTAAACTGTTTAGTGTTTTGCTCTTACTAATATCAGTCTTTGAGTAATTAAAGCTTGATATAAAATATTATACCGATCTTTTATGAAGTCGCTAAAATGTCATATCATAATTAGTCAGGAGCTCTAAAGCGAAGTGAAAGAAAACGTGTGATAGAAGCACACACAGAAGTAATCTCAAAAACTGTTAAACTCACAGAGATGTTTGGGAAGCAACGTTCAATAACAGTTACATAACAAGTGCCCCTTGATGATCCTTTTGCTCAAAGTGCTGTTTTGCCCGAGGCAACATCTCATTCTCAAGATGTTCGAAATGTAGAAAACGACGGTGACAACGAAACAGGAAGTAAGTTTGGGAATGACGATAATAGACCAAATCAGTTTGTTGATGGACTAGTGTTAGGCAAACAAATTGCCAATTCATTGAAACATATTCTAACATCAATGGCAATTGAGAAAATATATATTATCAAACTGCAACAAAAAACTTTTTTTTTTCATTAATTGGTTTTGACAAGGCTATGTGTATGTGATTCTGTCGTCATAATTACGCCTTTGCCACAGCAATCTTAGTTTCTAGTTAGATAATGTAGAGACAGTTATTGAGAATATAACAATGTCTAATTAGATTATGCAGTAAATTTATTGACAATAAATACATATTAAAAGCCTTAATTATAATTAGAAACGTTGTTGTTAAATAAATAATGACGATGATGATGATGATGCGATGACGATGATGATGATGTGATGATGATGATGATGATGATGATGATGATGATGATGATGATGATGATGATGATGATGATGATGATGATGATACTGAAAAAGATGATTATGAAACCAAATTAGATCCAAGTGAGGATATTGTTGATGATAACGATGGGTTGATTGTGCTAATAAGAATGATTTATCAAGCCAGATGCACTTAACATTAAATATAAATCATATTCTTTGATTGAATTAAACTTTTTTTTTACATATACATGCAACAGTCAACATAATTAAAAGAGAATTTGTTTTAATATTGGTAATCAAATCTTCAGGTAAAATAAGCTCTTTACATTTTGGACATAATGTTTCATTGAGTTGGTTAACCTTTATATTTTCCACAAGACAGAAAAAACAAAATAGGTGTTCACATTTTTTTATAGTTGCTAGTTGTTTTGGTATTTTACCACATAAATTGCACTGACAAAGGTGTAAATGAGGATTGATTTTATTTTTTAGTACTTCGATATCTATTTCCGAGTCATATGATGTCACAATGCTTTTTTCAATGGTAGCAATCATGGAAAATGACCACACATTTTTACCAATACCAGGGTGACCTATAAGCTTTTTATTTTGTTTTAGTGATTTAGTAACATTTAAACTTCTACTGAGATTTTCTACTTGCTGACAACAATAGCATTCATCACAATTAGTTTTCCAGTTCATGTTTAATAGAAGTATTGTTGATTTCATTCTTTTGATCAAATTTTTTATGGTATCATAACGTTTTTGACAAATTTCCACAAACCCTGTAAATAAGATTCAAATTTTTGTAATGATTTTCATCTAAAAATATTAAAACTTTTTGGATAGTTCTTATGAATAACCATCAAACCTAATCACATGAATTACGTAGTGTTTACATTCATGAAGTAAATTAAGCTAATAAATCAATAAAAAAAACTGCTTATACAATAAATAACTGTATTTAAAATTGTTAGAAACATTTAGCCAAACTTTTTACATAAGGACAATTTTTATTTCACAAACGATATAAATAAAATGTTGTCAATTTAGGACAATTGTTAGATGTAAATTTTGAACAAGAAAAAAAATTGAGTGCTTCGATTTTTTATAAGTAATAAAATGTTAAAAGATTCATATACCGTAGATTTCCCTAAATCCGAACAGTCCCTAATTCCGAACAACTCTAGTTCACTTATTGTTACATCTTTTATTTTTGTGGGATTTTTAAAAGGAAAACTGATTAATAAATTGGAAAACTAGGGTATTGAAAATATGAAGAAATATTTTCAAAATATATATTGATACTATTAATTTTTTGATCGCAAGAAAAGCACTTTTTAAAACCCTGAAAAACCAACAATATAAAACTGACTTAAAAAAAAAGACAATTTAAATTGCATACTGTTCGATGTAGAATTTGATGGTGATTATTTATCTGAAAAAAAAAGTCAAAAATTAGCAATACTTCGTAAGATATCTTAAAAACAGTACTTTTCTGCATAAATAAAACGTTTCCCAAATTCCGAACAGACTTTGGAATGCACTTTTTTTTGCGAAAGTTAGCGTTTTTACGAGCAAGTAATTAACAACAATATTTAACAATAGTTTTTTAACGACACAAACTTAGAAACTTATAAACGCTTTTAACCTTTTTAGTGAATTTCTTAACGTCTTGTTTATCTTAACGTTTATTAACAAAAAAAAGCTTCCCATTTCATTAATGGGGAAGCATTCGCTAAGGCTGCAACCAACCTGATACTAATAACTGAGATTTCTTCTGGTTAACTGACAGAAATAGGCAGTGACTGTGAAGGTTTTTTTTAACTGATTACAAAAAAATAATGGAGGACAGGATCTAATAGATAATGCACATTCAGCACCAACACAATGTTATACCCTTACATTAAACTAAAAGTAATTTTAAATTTTAAAAATCTTTTTACCTAAACCTAATCTAGAAGTCTACGCTAGTATAACTAATTTACTTTTTTAAATTGAATGCCATTTTTTGGGATTTGATATGTAGGTTCGGAATTAGGAACACGTGTTCCTAATTCCGAACGAAAACTTTACTATTTAAATTTAAAAATATACTTGTTGCTTAACATGGTTCGATTCAGTTTAGGTTCCAGTTTGTTTATTCAAAAAAATTGATATGAAATTCAAAAAGCAAGCGGAGTTATTAAATTTTAAGTACAATTTTGTTCGGAATTAGGGAAATCTGCTGTAAAAGTAGAAAAACATTTAAAAGTAAAAAAGCATTTAAGTAAAAGTAGAAAAATATTTAAGTTAAATAGCTTCTAAAGAACCTTTAAATAATTTTGTTAATAAAATCTCAAGCAGGCTCTCCAATTCAATCAATCAAAATTCCAATTTGAAAGGAAATGATGCAAGGAACAAAATGTTTAAGTGACAAATAATCAATTTTAGCCTCCCAAACATAACTATAAATGACTTTTATTGAAAGAGAAAGTTTTTTTTTAATGTTTTAATATTCAATTGCTATTATGGAATTAACGAAAAGCTTATCTAGTAAAAACTATGAGGTTTCTCTATTCCTTTTTAATTTTTCAATGAACTAATTAAATGGAGATATCAAGTACTTAAAGTTATTTTGTCACTTGTGAGCGGGTCATTAGAAAAACTACATAATTGGTTGTAGGATTTCTTAGATAATCAGAAGAAAAGGTTTGGTTAAAAAATGTTTGATATACCAATTTATTATTTTCATGAGCCCATTCCTATCTTGATTTTGATAAAAAATTGGTCTCATCGATTGAAGGTAACATGCTAGCAGACATTCAGACTGGCATGAAATATTCAGGGCTGCAAGAAAAAACCCAATATAATTAAGCTAAAGCAAGATATGGTAAAAAAGTGTAACTCAGTTTTTAAACCTGTAAATAAACTGATTCTCGTTTACTGATGAGACCTCTTAAAGAAGTTATGTTCTCAAGCAAATTAACTGGAGTTATTAGTCATAGAAACTCATCGAACGGAACTATCTACAATTCAACTATTTCCTCCAACGCTGGGGGTTCATATAAAGCTATCGGTATTGTTGAGCCTGTAAGACTATTAAAGAAAAACGTTTTAATTTCTTTAACTCAATGTAAAAATCTTCATACCCTTAAAAAGTTTATTTTAGTGCCTGAAATTTATGACAGTTTGAAATATGTTGAAACTGACGATGATCCACTAAATGAACTTAGAGATGATTGAGCAAAATAAAGTAAAATTTTGAATTTGAGTAAAATTTAAGAATTTGTTTCTTTTCTTTTTAAATCAAAGTTAGTTCTTCATTTCTTATAATGCAAACGTTTTTTTTTTCTCTTAGATTTTTCTTTAGTATTTTTGTAATTTAGTTTTTGTACTTTTTTTGCTTTATTTGTGTAATTCCTACTAAGTCTACCTAGTCTTGATTGGTATCAGTAATTGGGGTTAAGAAAAGGGGCCTTAGAATTGCTTTGATCACAAAATGCCCGAGTAAGTTCTCGCAACAAAAGCTAGTCAACGCTTTTTCACTGGCCCTGTGAACAAATTATACCAATAGCTACTTTACAATCTAAATTAAAAAATTAGTTTAGTATGTAATCAGCTAAGTTTAAGAACATAAACAGTGGGAAAAAAATATATATTCCAAAAAAATCGAAAAAAAAGCAGAATTCATTTTCACCATATTTACAAACAATTCTTTGAGCTTTGTTAGCATAAAAGGTCGATGCAATAGTTCTATTTAATTATGAGTTAGATGTTCTTTGAACAAAAGTAACGACAGTGATAATTACTATTTCGTAAGGTTTCAAACTTTAAACTTAAACACAAAACTTCAAGTGTTACTTCACCGTTTTTTCCTATGTGGTCTTTAGGAACAAGTAGCCAAATATATTTTTCAAAGATTTAACCAATTGAAATAATATATTTACAATAGTGGTGTAAAACCTCGAGGATTGTAAACTGATTGTTTGGAGAGACTATGTATTTAAACTAGTACAAATACAAGAGTGTCTATGCTGCTCCACCAACAGAATATATAATAAAAAAGAGGTCTGTGGAGAGCACGCACCAATAAATTAACCATTAACAATAATAACAATAATTAGGTTACAAATGCCATATTTAACACCACCCATTTACAATTATTAAATAATAAATATTACCTTCAACATGTTCCTTTACAATGATTAATTTTTTACTTTCACTTTTAACAATCTATATCGTACAAATGTGTAAAAACGAAGATTAAGCCTACACGAATATTTATAGGAATTTTTTTTTTTTTTTTTTTTTTGTAATCTATATTATGAATATAAAAAAATAAATAATTAAAGTTTTTAAAATGTTCATTTAAAAAATATTTGCTTTTGTCTTGAAAATGTGTATAAAGCGAAATGAACGTGAGACATTTTTTCCGCTTACAAAAATTTAATTAGGCAATCTAAGTTACGTCATTTTATAATTTTATAATAATGAAAATAATTTTAAATAATGCCAATCAACAGTAAAATCAATTACTGTAGTGCAAACAACTGTAATTATATATATACAATAATTATCAAAGTTTCTTTGTAAATCTATCCACGCTATCAAAGTTTCTTAATATCTCTATCACGCCAGACAAAATCAGATGATAGCTGAGAATTTTTTCTTTTTCAAATTCATTACCAACTGGATATTTTTGCTACAAAAATATACAGTAACTTGACCTGATACCACTTATTGCCTCATGCTGCATATATATTTTTGATTAATTCAAATTACTTACTTAATAGCAGAATACTTATTTAATTACAGAGTACTTCAAATTGCATCAACAAAGTTACTTATATACTTTCGGGTTAATACCCGAGAGCAATAATGAATAATAAATGATATATAAATAAAATATTATAAACAATAAATTAAATGTAAAAGATGATAAATGAAATATTATAAAATAAAAAATAAGATTTAATTGATAGCAATTAAAGTATGATAATAATAAACAAAATATATAACATTAAACAGAAGAAATGATAAATATAGAACAAATATAATAAATATGTCATATCTTAATTAATATATAACATATATTACGTAAAAAGTAAGTTAATATAAATTTGCAATATATTATGTTTTGGATGTACCACAGAAACAAAAGTATATAATGTAAATATAAAACAATAAATTGTAAGTAAAAATAAGAAATACTTAAAATTGGAGATTAGGTGCACACAGAGCTAATGACATTTTACTGCTTATCACAAAAAACTGTTTATACATTTGAAAGTATTTCAAATTGAAGATTAGGTCTACACGGAACTGGTAATGTTTTATAGCGTGTCACCTTATACTGCATACATACATTAAAGTATTTAACATTGGAGATTAGGTGTACACGGAACTAGTAATGTTTTATAGCGTATCACCTTATACTGCATATATACATTAAAGTATTTAACATTGGAGATTAGGTCTACACGGAACTTCAAAAGTTTTACACCGTGTTAAAAATGGCATCTGTTTTTCATAAACCCGCTTGCAAACATTACTTAATTTAAAATGGCATGAACATGCGCAGATATTGTTTTTAGATTCCAAGAATAAAAAATTCTTTAATGAAGCAAAATCGAAATAAGACAATTTTCAAACAAAAGCATTTTTTGTTATACAGGTAAAATATCTATAATTTCCGAAAAACTGAATCACTTTCTATTTTGAATAATTTTCTAAATTTAAATTTTCTATATTTTACTGCTTTGTTTGAAATACTCGTTAAAAAAGTCCATACTTTGGTATAAACAACAGCATAGACTTTTTGCTGACTTTTATAAAACTAGGTGAAAAACGCTTTTACTTAAACTCAATCTTTTATATAAAAATCAATCTTTATTTGTTGCTCCTACTGTACTGGCTTGGATTAAATGCAAAACAGAATAACATCTCCAAAATTTTTTTTGCCGAGGTGCAATTCAAATACAAATTCAGTAACACTTTTGTGTTGAGTATTCAATTAAACAATTGCGCCTTAAATATTGCAGACTTATGAAACAGTTTTGATAAAATCTTTATCATTAAATTTAACATTAGTTTTTTGCATTAATGAATTTTTTTTACTTACCGTCAGTTGCCTCAGAAAATTAAAAATTGCCCCTTCTAGTTAGATAGTTCGAATTTTGAAGAGAATTTCATTAAATGCTCTGGCGGCTGCATTTACAAAAAAAATATATTCGAATAAAAAGATCTTTGTGAGGATCTTTTTATTCGAATATATTTTTTTTGTCTTCATAAGTTTACTAATTTTCTTTATCCCTCATTTTTTTTAACCATAAAAATTTTGGAAACAAAAAAATTTTGAAATTGCAATTTATTGGCTTTGATGGAAGAAAAACCAATACAATAACTGCAGGGATAATTAAAGAAGAACATATTACAAATTTCCGAGAACCAAGCAGCAGCTATATAGATCATCTAACTCTCATAATGGAACTTCTCTATTTGAAACTGGCAGAAGTGATTTTTTAAATATTCTCTTATGTGATGCAACTGTAGTAAACGCTGGAAAATTTAGAGGAGTGATAAAATTAATAGAAACAAATCTTGATAGATCAATTACATGGCTCGTTTGTCCACACTATTTGAATGAGCTTCTCATTAAACATATATTTGAGTTGATTAATGGAAAAACTTCCGGCCCTAAATCATTGAAAGGAGATATTGGTAAAAAAAAAACAACATAGGACTAATTTAGCAGTAATTCTTTTCAAAAAAATCATTCCATTTAATTCCTGATAATATCTTTAGTGAATTAAGCTCAGATAAAAAATATCTTTACAGCATCTGTTTATCTATTCAATCAGAAGATGTTTCAAATGAAATCTCTAAAAGTTTTCCAAGAAACATTCATCATGCTCGGTGGCTCACAAGTGCAAATCGTATTTTACGCTTATATATTTCAACAGAAAAGCCAACAAAAGAACTTTCTGAGTTTGTACAATAATCATATAATTGTATGCACCAGGATGGTTCCAAATCAAATCAAATTATTTTGCAATCAATAGCGCTCAAAATTTTTGGTATCTTGCTCAATTAATTAAAAATAGTTATTGATGCAAAATACAACGAGGTAATGGAGCAAGTTTTGAAGCGGAGTTCATATTTTGCTAAACCATGAAATATTTTATTGGCTATGATAAACAATGAAAGAAAACAAGTTAGAACTACAGCCATTTAAAGGTTACTTAAATCCAGAAAAAGTAACGAATGCAATAGACATTTTAAACTTCCTACAACATTAATTCTTGGATCCAAAAATTACTGTGAATTGGTAAATTGGGACATTGAGGAAGTCAACTCACCACCTTTAATGAACGATTATTCAAATAAAGATATTTTGAAAGCCAATGGTAGTCCATTTAGTATCCCAAATAATCCATGTCGTAGTCAGAACATGCAAAGAATTGTTGGAATAGTGACAAATGCATGAGAAAATAGATATGGATTCAAAAATCGTCAAAAAATTTGTTATAAACCTGGTAGAGTCCAGGGAAAAAATGCATTAACTTGATTGGAAAGCGCAATTGAAAAAAGAAATTTACATAAAGATGCAAAGAAATATAGATTTCATAAAAACGGAGCGAGTCTGATGTGATAATTGGATAATATACCAGAAGGCTCAAAGGATCGGACGGAAAGATTGATTTGTTAAAGAACGTACCAGGAAACTCTCTGGTTGGCGAAAATATGTGGCTAAAGCCAGCTGAAGCATGGGATGATTACTTAAGATGTATTTGAACAAGTGTTAGAAGTGGGTGGAATGCCGAATAGATGGAGATGTACAACTATTTGTATTTTTTAAAGGATTCAATGTTACGACAGACACAATAAAAGCCGATCATAAAGCGTTTTGTTCTAGATATTTGGTTTATTGTATTATATAAAATAAAAAATAGTTATTATAGTAAAAATATCAAATTTATTCGAAAACAAAACTTTATCATACTTAAATGATTGTATTCTCTTTTTATTTTTTGGAAACTGTTGATACATAAATATCAGATCAATAAAATGAAAAGGTAGTAAACAAATTTAATGACTATGTTATAGATGTATTTGAAAAATGCCAAAAGAACATTTTTCAGTTGTAAAAGTTTTTGGTATCTTGAATAAATCTCAAATGATTCTTGTAAAAACTCTTTAAGAGACTGTGCAACTGCTGCATTTTTGTATTGTAGTGATTCTATTATGAATTTATCTAATGGATTTTCAGAAAATGTAAAGACATTTAGTATCTAAAGTAATATATAATTACTTTATTCAATACAAATAATATATCACAAATACAGTTCAGATTTAATACTTCTAATATCATAGTTCGGAACTAACTTACAACAAGTCCAACTTACTTTATCATGTTTACAAATGCTAGTTCCACCATATTCTCAACATGTCCATCTTTATTTGTTGTGTTCACTTACACCTGCCCCTTTAAGTTCTTAGTAATGAATTTTAGTGCTATGGGGAATGCAAAGTCCTTTTGTAGGTTTACCAGAAATCATAAATAGTTTACACTGTGCTCTTCAACTATGCTCACTTTTATACCAGTGTTTTGTTGATCCTGAAAAACTTCTACAAGGAGAACAAGTTCTCATTTCTTTCTCATCTAAAATGAGCTGATCTATTTGCTTACTCATTTTTAATCTTGAACATTTTATTTCCATTTCTCTATCACAATAAAAATTATGGCAATGTTTCTTTGAAATCTCAGTTTTTAAATACAATGTTAAAAGTTTACCGCTTGTAAAAAATAGGCTGTTCTGTTGCAACTTTAACAAATGCTTAAATTGTATCCATGTGTTTATGGTTGGTTACATAGTTAAAATAGAAAGTTTTAATAGTGCTTTTAGAAAATATAATAAATGGTTAACCTGGATCTGAGCGTTTATGATTGCTTATATGGTCGATTATTTCCTTATTTTTCTACTTTTGATGTTCAAAAAGTCAACGATTGATAATATTTCTAGGGATGTCGAGTCGAGTGACTCTAGTGTTCAGTCCAGGTTTTCGTTAGCGCTATTTAAAGTTAAATTTTTGAAAAATAAAGAATCCTGGACGCAACCGCACTGAGAGCACCACATAGCGGTGTAAAAAGGCTTTTTTGATGATCGACTTCATGGATAATGCGGCGCATGAACTCAAAAACAAAATTTCAAAGCAGTTGGACAACAGCAAAAACAGCCTTCGACCACTTTATCAATAATTGATAAAACAGGCATTTTACCCGAAGTCATCGCAGGTCCGTAACAGCTAAGGTTATTTGTATTGTTACTGGTGTTGGTTTTGCAGCTTATAAAGTTTCATGTAACGATATTTACATAATCCAATAAACTTATATCAGTAAATATAAAAAAGAGTGAAACAAAAGATAATTAAATGCCTAAAAAACATTTTTTCTGAATAAAGCAAATGAACAGTCATTAACATCCTTCGTTAGTTAAAGTGATTCTCAAGTCAATAATAAAAATTGGTAAAATTTAAATAAACAAAATCTATTTTTATAAAAAAACTAAGCAATATCGTAGTTTATAAACTCTTCTACAATTAACCAAAAAGAAATTATTTGTAAATATTTTTTTGTTGTAATCTTACTAAATCCTGCTTATCTAACCTGGTTATTTTGAAAAACACTTGCTTTATCTGATACCAACTCTGTTTTTATCAACAAAGAATAACGAAACATGTATTCTTGGATATGAAAAATCTACTATTTCGCAAATCTTCTATGTGGCATTGGCAATTCTATCTTCTATCAAGGAGATGACAAAAAAAGTATCAATGCTTTTTTATTGCTAATTAATTCGTTGGCTAAAACCTAACTGCAGAAAATATTTTTTAAATATTTTTTGAAAATGATTTGTAAATTCATCATCTCTTATATTTATATTGGTTAATTGTTATTCAAGATTTTAGCTTTCTATCTTTCTTTCAAAATTTTAAACCATTATTGCTTTTCTAATTGCTAGGGAAACGTTATTTGCATAATTCACAACTTAAGCATTTGCATAATTTTCTTTACTTTATCAAGGAGAATCACTGAAACGTGGCCCTAAACTTCAAAAAGTGTTGCGTAAGCTCTGAGGAACCATCTTGCATAAATATATTTCATTACTACGTCATTATCTCATAGCAGGTTCAATTTCGGTGTTTTCCTGCGACCAAAATATGTTTTAGTAAGAAGTATATCATTTCAGTCGGTTCTAACACCACAATTGTTGTTTACAATTTTCTCATCTTCCCTCTTCACTATCCACAATCGGGAAAATAAAGTTAATTTTGTTTCTTAATCTGGTGAACGGTTGTAACCCTACGCTTTTTACCCTAAGTAGATTTCATTAAGAAAATAAATCTTTTATTTTTATTATAAACTTTCAAATCACATACAATTTCATTAAGAAGATAAATTTTTTATTTTTATCATAAGTTTCAAAATCACATGCAATTTGTTTAGTTATGTTTTATTATAATGTAAGAAATCAGTTATATATATTTAAACGTTATTTGCATAACTTGTTAAACTTACTTGTGGATCATTTTGTAGTATTGAATATTTCTTTATTTTTGAGATGAATGTTTTTGCTTATGTTAAATTTTTAAAAACAAGTCCGAAAGCAGCTAAGCATATTTTTATGAAATTTCTATCTTTCTTTCAAAGTTTTAAACCATTACTGCTTTTCTAATTGCTAGGGAAACGTTATTTGCATAATTCACAACTTAAGCATTTGCACAATTTTTTTTACTTTATCAAGGAGCATCACTGAAACGTGGCCCTAAACTTCAAAAAGTGTTCCGTGGGCTCTGAGGAACCATCTTGCATAAATATATTTTATTGCTACGTCATTATCTCATAGCAGTTTCAATTTTGGTGTTTCCCTATGACCAAAATATGCTTTAATAAGAAGTATATCATTTCAGTCGGTTCTAATTCTATCCACAATTGGGAAAATAAAGTTAATTTTGTTTCTTAATCTGGTGAACGATTAGTACCCCTACGCTTTTTACCCCAAGTAGATTTCATTAAAAAAGTAAATCTTTTATTTTTATTATAAACTTTCAAATCACATACAATTTTATTAAGAAGATAAATCTTTTACTTTTATTATAAACTTTCAAATCACATACAATTTCATCAAGAAGATAAATTTTTTATTCTTATTATAAGTTTCAAAATCACATGCAATTTGTTTAGTTATGTTTGTTTTATTATAATGTAAGAAATCAGTTATTGTTATTTTGAATCGTTCCGTTTTTTGTGAAAGATAAAATATTTAAAGAT
The DNA here is from genome assembly GCA_014706445.1 of Hydra viridissima. Taxonomy (NCBI): domain Eukaryota; kingdom Metazoa; phylum Cnidaria; class Hydrozoa; order Anthoathecata; family Hydridae; genus Hydra; species Hydra viridissima. The sequence goes on along the minus strand of QPEY01000277.1, from coordinate 47,900 downwards.
CAGCTGATTGAAAATCCACAAAATTGTGAGCCGATCATCTGCGAGTAACGTTGAGTACAATAACAAGAATTATTAAAAGAACTCCGAGTCCCATTGAAATGCGTGCATATCTCCTGGCGGCAAAGGATGCGTTTTGCGCTTTTGTATACTTTCCATCAGTAAATGCAGAATCAACCTAAAAAACGCATCATACTAGTGATCATTCTCCTCATTGATATTAAATAAACATTTGTTAAGGAAACTCAATTTTCTAAATTTCGAACAGGTGTTCCTTATACCCACCACATATATTTTGCTATACTACGCCACACATTCTTAAGTTAAGTTTATGTTATTAACAAACATATTTTTATTAGAAAGCCACTTCATTCTATAACTACCAACCTCCCCAGCCATCCTAATTGATTTGTTTATTTTTATAATATATCCAAAGCAAAAAATATTGTACTATTTTGCTTACTTCAAAAGATTTGTAGAGAGCCAATGCACCAATTGGCCAAATGCAACATAAACACGAAAAAAAAGCAAGAATTCTGTGATTTGGTGGTTGCGTAACAATAACAACTTCTTCTTTAGTAACTGTAGGTTGGTTCACATTAACAATAATTGCTTGGTTTGTCTAAAATAAATGCAAAGTATTTACTTGGTTTGATTTTAAGATAATTATAAAATGTTTTGAAGTAAATACAAAATAGTGTATTCTTTCAAAGAACAAACTTGCATGTGTATAACTAAAGTCATCACCTGAGGCTGGTTGATCAATGTATTGCCACCCATCGTCATATGTGGGTTCATCGGAGAGTAAGCTCCCATCGGATGTTGAGGATGAAGTTGGTTAAACATAGGATTGTTAACTCCCATTGGATATTGACCTGGCGGTTGGACAGTTTGAGGATTGTAGTTTCCCATAGGATATTGGGCATGAGGTTGACTAAACTGAGGATTGACGGTTCCTGTCGGATACTGACCTGGAGGTTGATTAAATTGGGGATTGTTATATACCGGTGGATACTGACCTGGCTGAGATTGATTTAATTGAGACTGCGTGTAATCAGGAAGAGCAGAGTCTTAAAAAAAATTAATACAAAATTTTCTTTATGTAATAAAGTTTTATTGACAAACTATTTTAAGAAATAATATCATTCCTATTTTAAAATTCATTCAAAATTTACTGTTAAAACTCATTTTTGTAATTTAATTATCACAGCTACACCTACCATTAAAACCTACTTTTACTTCATTTGAATTTATTGGAGGTTTGTTGAATTCAGGGAACGCTGGGTCTAAAAATTAATATACATTAATAATAATCTAGAAAATGTAACATAAAAAACCACGCATGACTGTTTAGAAATTACCATTTGCATTTTGCATTTTTGTGAGCTGTCAAATAGAAACTTCTCGCAAAAATCTGAAGCTATGTTTTAGCAACTAAAGAAAAATCAAAAAAAATATTATTAAAAAAAGTTTAACAGTTCAACAAACGTGATTGCTTCAGTTGAGCAAATGAGAGTAATGATTTATGGGAAATACAATCCAAACTTATATCAAATGGAAAAACAAAAACAGAAAAATAAAAAAAATATCGTTTTCACGAAAAGTATTTATCTTTCATTAAAAAAGAAAAAAATTTACAGCAACTTTAAATAACAGCAATTTTAAATAACAAAAACAGCAATTTTAAATAACACTGTCGTTTTATAAACATATACAATAAAAGATTGCAACATGAAAAAGTAGAGTCGGTACCAAGTCACAGCTACAGGGCTCACAAAGAGTGTTTGGTGTGGTCTTTCATATCAAAGTTGTCGCAATTCAAAGAAATTATGAGTAAACTATCATGTAGAGAAAATTTAGTATTATGAACGTGAGAAGCTTTCTTTCTGTTAATATCATGATTATAGATTAGTTATAGAAATATAAATCCAGCAACTACTGTTCTTTGTTTTTTTTTAGAAACCATAAAAAAAGTTTAGCGTTTAAATTTTCAGTAAATCTTAAAAAAAACTCAAACAAGCGCCTTATCCAGAAATTGCTGCTACTCGAAAAAATAACACCAAATGAGATGCAAGGAATGTTCAAAGCTTATTTTTTATTTCAAAATACCTGGTTTCAATTAATTATAGTTTAACGTTGATTCAGATGTAAGTAAACAAAATCTCATGCATTGATTTATTTGTTTGTTTAGATATGGATAGATTTTATTATTTTCAAATCAACCAAAACAGCTAATTCTTTTTGTTGTTCATTTTTGTTTAAAATTTCCCACAATTCTGTGCATTAAGGAGTATCATTTTCCTTAAATTTCTGTTACGATTTTTTGAGTTCTAGAAAACTGCTGCATGAATAAGAAAAATCTCTTACTTCGCCTATTTTTTTAATATATAATGTGTACATTATGCACAAATGTACAATCTGTGGCTTAAAAAACTTTGTAAATGTATAAAACGGTTAAGATTAACTGTCCCTCAAACAACCACCTTAGATCAAAGCTTTATTGATTATTATATGAGAAAAGTGAGCCGAACCAATAACTTACTACATAGTCATGGCTTTATGGATCAGATCCTAGTAACGTTCCACAACTAAAAATAATGAACCTCTTATTAATCACTAAGACTGATAAAATGCTGTTAAAAAAAAAAATAAAATGCATAACAAGTTATTGCAACGGTGTATGGACTAATTACAATGTTTTCCATGTAGTTTTACAAAAAAATGTATGTTTTAGACACTCAAATTTGTATCGCCATTAGTTTTGTATTCATTATTTGTGAATGAAATTTGGCTCTAGGCAGTTGATAGTCCTCTAAAATGAGCAAGGCGATTATTATGCATGATCAGGCAAAGTTTTCCAGTTAACTACATAAGCTCCATATTGTGAGAAGGGAAGATGAGAAAATTGTAAACATTATCATTAAGTTTTAACTGACTCAAACATACAACATAAGAATGAAGAAAAGAGCGAGTCAACCAAAACACCAGGTGGGCACACGGAGATTTATTGAATTTGTCATGAAAATAGATGATAAAGTTAGAAAAGAAAAGTTAAAAACATTAGCTAAGAAAAGTCGTACACAAGGACACTTATTGAATTTGCCATGTAAATAAATGATAAAGCGAAAAGAAGAAAAGTTAAAAACAACAACTAAGAAAAGAAGTACACAAGGAGACTTATTCAACCTGGCATAAAAATAATTAATGAACAGTAACGCAACTGTAAACAACCAAAAACTATAAAAAGCTCGAAAAAGAGGAGATGGACTCGACGAGGACGGGAAAAGAAAGTGGAGAAGGAGGAGAAGAGAGGGAATAGAAGAGGACTTTAAGAGAAAAGAGTTTTAAGAGATTTTAAAAGATGATTTTATCAGAAAAGGATTTTTGAAGATTTAAAGAGAAGCTAATGAAAAGTATTTTTGGAGAATTTAAAGAGGAACTTATGAGAAGGATTTGGTAAGGAAATATATTTGAGTAACTTTAAACATGTGTTATTATAAGTATTAATGTATTGTTATTTGTATGAGTTAATATTAAGAGAATTTATATATATATATATATATATATATATATATATATATATATATATATATATATATATATATATATATATATATATATATATATATTGATGAGAAATAATTGAGGATATTTATTAAGAAAAATAAGAGAAGAAAAACCAGTTGTAAGTAATTTTATTTTTATTTACATTTTGACTTATATAATATTATCAATATCTTTATTATTGCTTTATGCGTTAACAATTGTTATTAAAAAGTTTGATGAGCTCCTATCGCCCTTCTACCATATCTGAGTTACACACTGACAGTCCTACCTCACATTCTATTACATTCTATATTTGCCCAACACTCACACTCACATCGCTGTTGTCATTATCGCTGCCCCACACTTCTGCATCACTCTAAAATACTCTCTAATCTCACAATCACATAATCATAAAATAAAATAATTGTAAAATGCCCCGCCCTCATAATTTCTACAAAAAAAATCTTGACCTGTAAATTCTCGGCGACTAGATTCACGTCAAACTCGGTCTATCGAACCATGCAGCTCAAATTCGCATTAAAATTTGGATTACTTGTTTTTCTGTTTTATGAAACTAATATATAAACTTTTAATTTGGAATACGAAAGAGTTCATGAGATATTTGGGAGTAACTTTTAAATTGTTTCCTTATCAAAAAAAGTGGTCTTCATTTCGTATAAAAGTTCAGTTTTAGCGGTTAGGAAAGAAAAGCAGCTAACAAAACAATAAAACGTTGGAAAAAAGTTCTTCTGGATGAAGAACTTTAAATTAGTTTATAAAGACTAAATATGATAGAAAAATGTTCAAAAACAAAATAACAATTAAATAAATAGATTTGTGTTAAAAGATCATAAAAGATTATTGATTAATATTATTTGCGCCTTTTTAAATTGCTTTAAGAAAAAAAAAAAGCCTAATTTTATAAAGGAAGGACATGATAATTGCTACTTTTTCTTCTTATTATTATTTTCTTCTTATAATTATTATTTTCTTCTTATAATTATTATTTTCTTCATATTATCATTATTTTCTTGTTATTATTATTATTTTCTTATTATTATTATTTTCTTATTATTATTATCATTTTCTTATTATCATTATTATTTTCTTACTATTATTATTTTCTTATTATTATTATTATTTTCTTATTATTATTATCATTTTCTTATTATTATTATTATTATTTTATCATTCTTTTTTAGTATTATTATCTTATTACTATTATTATTTTCTTATTATTATTATCATTTTTTTATCATTGTTACTATTTTCTTATTATTGTTTTCTTATTATTATTTTTCTAACAAAAATTGACCTTGCAAACACCGTCAAAATGCTCTCAGCCCCCTTCAAAATGGAAAGAGCAAGGAGGCCCCTTTTTTTCTGCTTAATTAAATTTTTTAAATCTCTAAAACAACAAAGCTAAAGAGCAATAAAAAATATTTATTAATATCATAGAAAGGCTTTGTTATATAAATTTTAGTAGAATGTTATCAGGATATGTCTGATGTATGTTATTATTACACATGGATTTTACTGCTGGTGATAATTCTAATATTGATAAATGTAAACTAGTTTTAAGAGTTACGCAGATTAGCAGGTAGTCTAATTGTTTTGTATTCTTGTGTTCAAGAAATGGCCTAAACCATCACTCAAATAAATTATTCAGCAAGATTTCTTTGTAATATGTAACAGCCAGAGGACTATAGGTATTGCTAACAAAGGTTGTATAAATGAACCTATAGAAGTTATGGTTGTCGTTTGTTTTTTATGGGTTTGTATTATTCGTTTAATTCTTTGAGATCTTTGCAGAGTTCATCCTTTTCTGAATGCGTGCATTAAATTGTTCGCTAACCATGCAGAACTTTATAGAATAACGAGTATGTAGAGTATGTACACGCAAAAATACAACCCATGTAACATTTTAAAGTTTAATATATAATTTATATTCAGTTTCAAAAAATTGTAAATTTAATGAAAGATTTAAAGGGAATTATAAGGCAATTTCTAAAGCTAATTAATTTTTTTTTAACATAACTTCATTATAAACTTTTCAAAATATATTTGTTTTTAAACAAGTTGCTTTCTACAAAAATACATTATGGAAACGAATAGCTTTCTAGGAAAAATATTTCTAGGAAATTGTAAACTTATATTTTGCTACATGGTTTCTACAAGCATCAATATTCTTTTTAAAACCTCGATAAGATAGTTTAAATACACTCTTAACCTTGGAGACCGGCAAGTTTTAAGTCATGTCACTCAATTAAAACCTTTATTATTTGTTTAGTATTAGTTTATATTGATCATTGAGTAAAAATAAATCATATTTATAAGAAATAGATTTCTATTTCTGTTTCTATATAGAAATGGAAATCCATTTCTTATGACTATGAATAAATGCTTAAAAAAATTACGAAAAAACCCGTAAAAAAAGTCTTCTTAAAGATGACTTACCAATTGTCGTTACTGAAAACACTGATCTCTATAATAACTGGATAGCGCATCTCTATCAAAATTCACGCCAAAATCGCCATATTGGAAAGCCCCAGAACAATGAANAACTACTTTTTAATATTTTACATACCCTAACGAAACGATGCAACTTTTTTAACGACAAATTTCATTCCCACTGATCTCTATAATAACTGGATAGCGCATCTCTAATATCAAAATTCACGCCAAAATCGCCATATTGGAAAGCCCCAGAACAATGAAATCTGATATGTGTGATAAAGCGATAAAGCGATAAGCCGAAAAACAGAACTTAAAGCTTACGGGATTAAAATTTTTGGGGCTTTCCAATATGGCGATTTTGGCGTCAAAAATAAGAAGTTTTGCTCGAAGTTGCGCTATCCAGTTATTATAGAGATCAGTGACTGAAAAGCGTCAGTCTTATGCTAGAATCAAAAAAAAACAAACGAGTGTCTTCAATCAAGTGGTACAAATAACATTTACAAATACTTATTTAAGAATCAGATATTGTAAAATCAATTTTCAAATAAAGCTAAAAAAAAAATTTAAAGTAATTTTTTCTAAAGATTGCATTTCATGTTACATTTTCTTCAAAATTATATATTTTTTATAAATTCATGTCATTTGAAACAAGACCCCCGTGTTATTTTTCGGATTTAATTCACTTTAAGTTAAATGAAAATGCCTGCTGCTTGCCCATCGATTACTGTCTTTGAACGAAATGCTTTTTGCAGCTGCTGCTGCTGGATATTTTTTAGAGCGAGGTCCAACTATTTATACCCTGTAAATTCAACAATAGAAGATCTGATGAAGCTGTAAATATATCCTGGGTATTCCCTTGAAATTTAGAATTACGCAACTGTAGTTTGCTCTGGTTGTAAAAGAAACCTTTACTTGATGAAGTCGGGTAATACACCCATACCCCATATTTTAGATTAAGATTATTTTTTACATTCATTTATTTTTTTTAAAGTGTTATTATAAAGTAAGCCGATTAATCTCTAGATTTTGATGTATTATTTTTTACCTTTTTATTTAAAAAACTATACCACTATTTATTTCAAATCGTTTATTGTAATGAAGCATTTATATTTATATAATTACGTGTTTAAAAATCACTTTTGAAGGTTGAGTTGAAAATGCTGTCTAGGAATTCAACTTCAATTCTCTAAAGTAGTGAAACAAAACCAATCATAAAACTTTTCTAAATATAAGCACCAGGACACACCCAGAACTGTTCTTCTTCAATTTCCATAAGTTTGGGAAGCATTCAACCTGAACTAGTTGCTTTGAGATTATTAAAAAATAAGATGAAAGTTGACTGCATTTCAAAAGGAGCAACTTTTTCTTTATCAACCGGTGGAAACCCATTGGTTGTAATTATTGGATTTCCTGCTGATAATGCAAATCAGAGATTATTAAAACAGTTATCCTTACAGGTTGTAAAAGAACTTCAAGTAATATTGGAACTTTTTATTAATGAAACCAAACAGTTAATATCTTCTCTTCGGAAAGAATTAGAAAATAAGACTGCTGTAGAAACTAATATTTTTGAGAAACTAAATGATCTTGAGGAATCCATATCACATTTTTACAATGTAGAAAAGGTATTTTATAAACATTAATCACAAAATTGAACTTGTAGAATGTTACAACATTTTGTATAGATATATGTAAAGAGAAGGAGATTCTCCACCATGATTAAAGTGTACTGGAAAACTATTTGATAGCTACACATACAAATATGATATGTATTACATATTGTACATAGCTGTGTAACCATTACAAGTTATGTAATATTTTTTGTAAAATAAAGTGCAGCTAATATTAAATTAACTAATATATAAATTAGAAATTATTTTTATCTTTTTCGTATAATGGATTTTTAAATTTTTTTGTGTTAATGCTTTAACCCCTAAAGTTTTCCCAATCTGGACATTCTTCAACAGGTTGTTGAATGTAAAGAATGATTTTGGTGCCTAAACTAATTGCAGCATTATTTAAATATTTTTAGAGATAGATTTCCTAGAAAGTAAAGATGAAAAGGTTTCAAAAGATCTTGTGAATGTTCAAGAGACATCATCTTTCATACTGGATTTGATAATACAACGTGCTCTAGACCTTTATTCAGTATTTGTACAAATTTCTAGGGATGGTCGAGGATGGTTTCTTTTTTGAAATATAATCAATGTCTTTGATGCAAATGAAAGTACAAAGTCTGCAATTTACTTGAATAGTGGTGTTCAGCGTTGTCAAATTTTTGCAATTGTTAAAGATATTCCTGATTCAAACCATAACTTAAGAATAATATCAGAAAAATTCAATTTGCAAGATGTCAAGTTTATTTACAGGATTTGATTTAAAGTGTGCCAACGCTGTGTTTGATCTGTCAGGCCATGCAGAAAAAAGAGCTTGCCTGCGGTGTGAAGGTTGAGAAAGGAAGAATGTGGAAAACTAAGAACTCTTGGGAGTCTAGATTATTGGCATGAAAAACATGTTGTGGAAAATAAAAATTCTAACATGTAGCACAATATGAATATGATATATCCTAGGATTCTCTTTCTAGAGGAGAGTCCAGATACTCTAATACAGAATTTAGTACCAACATCCTGAATTGCATCTTTTGATTGGAGTTGTATTTACTTTAGGATGTCTGTTTATGGATACTTGACATGAATTTGATGACTGACTAAAAACTAAAAAAGGTTCTTCAGAGAGGGTACCAAGATAGAGGTTGGGATGAAAATAATTCCAACAAGATCTTGAAAAACCTGGATGAATTTGATAAAGTAGTTACATTTCAGGCTCCTTAACTTAGACCTATAGTTTAGTGTATGAAGAACTTTACTGCTATCCTCTATTGTTGATTTTAATAGAAGAAGAGTTTAACATTAACTTTTATATGGAGCCCTAGAAACAAAAAGAAGTCAAGGAGTCCAGGACAGTGACTATAATCCTGTCAAAACGACTATTTTCATAGTCACAAATTTTTTTAAAAACATTACTTGGTTACAAACATTGGCTTGTTTTATAATATATCAAGAGCTCTAAGTCACAAGAACAACTTTCATTTTAGGTATGTATGTTTTTAGAGTCTGCCACAAGATTATGCAAAAAGTAGAGGGAGTGGGTAAATAAAATCAATTTGCTTCTATTACATGTTTGAAAAGCTATTTAAATCTAACTGAAAAGGTTGCTAATAGTAATACCTACAATAGAATCTTAAAAAGTAGAATCTTAAAATAATTTAGAAAACAAAAACCGATATTTACTGAAGTGTTAAATTTGGTTATAATAAATATACGATATAAATGTATGTAAAAACTAAAAAACTGATTTTTGAAACCTTAGCACGCAAACCAGATTATATAAATTCTTTTAAATAACCATTTACATTAATGCTAAACTAATAATAAAGGTTTTTATTGAGTGACACGACATAAAACCTGGCGATCTCTCCAGTTCACAGTCAATAAAATCATGGTCTTCTCGAAAGAAGGCGAGCAATTTAAGCATAAATAGTAAAGTTGAACACAAGTTAAACAATTTATGTTCGTTAAATAGGAAGCTCTGATTATACTTTTATTTATCATCTTCAATAAAAGAAATACTCTGCAAAGAAAATTTTGTTTTTATCATCCAAAAAACAAAATATGAATATTAAAACTCATTTAAAGTGGATGTCGTTACTATACATGCTATTTTCTGCTTTAAACTTTTAGTAAAAAAGTCTACGAAGCTTCTTTAAATAACTAGAGGCACTAAAGAAAAATTAAAAACGCTATTCTGGGATAGCTACTGTTTGGAAAAGAATGATACAAAGTACCTTATTGAATTACTTATATAAATTTCCCAAATTACTTTTTAAAACGAATTTTAGTTCGGTTCATGACTAATAAACTGTTTGATTACCTTTATTTGTTTTTTAATATCAATCTTATATAAGTCAAGAACTCATTTTTTTAATTTAAAAAAAGGAAAAAACTTGTATCTCAATGAACCTTTATAAACTTGAAATCAAAACCTTTTTAACAGTGTATTTTAAGATCTTAGTATGTTTTTCTAAAACCATCAAATATGTTTCGTATACTACTTGTTTATACACATTTTTACACATTTAGACTGATGGATTTGTTTGGTTGTAATTATCAACTTTATTTATCGGATCTTATACAAAAAGTTAATTTTTCTACATTGAAATATTTTTTGTTTAGAAAAACAATCAATTGATCTGAAGATATTTTAGAAATTTTCAAAAATATTGATATTAATGCTTCTGAATCAATAAAGAAAAAAATGAAAAGATTTGCTTGAAACGTTATGGCTTTGTAAATTCAGGAACTGTTCCTTTTTTGGGGATGTTCAATATGGTTGAGTGAAAACAACTTTTTTCAGAAATTCATTTATTCTCTCTGATTTCTATATCAGTTTTAGGAAAACTTAAAAAATGAAACCAATATAAAACTTTTTAAAGATTTACCTAATATTACATATTATTGAAAGCACAAATTTTACATCTTTTTAAATATTTTTTTGGAAGAAGCTTCAAATCGACCACATGTTACGTATTTTTAAAAAATCCTTAAGTATAAAGACCATAATCACAGTCACCTACATAACACCACGGTATTTTCTATTGTTAAATTGATTTGGTTTGAATTAAGCCTGCAATACAATATTATCTGAAGAAAACATTTTTTAGATATCATAAGTATAAAATCATATCACTACATATCTGATGTTTTCTATAAAATAAAATTGTTAGAACTATGTTTCTATGTACACCTTAATAATTTCCTAACTATGCTAATTATATTTAAACAAATAGAATATTGAGTTCTAAAACAGATCATCAATTCTTTAGGTATTTAAAGCCACTCTCTAAGGTGGAAATGCCAACATCATTAGATTTCAAGCGGCATATGCTGTATTGCAAGAAAATCTAAGCAAGTTAGATAACATTTCTCAATAATAGCACTTACAAAAATATAGTACAATTTTACAGAAACTTTGTGGAAAAATCAACAACTATAATTAAACAGCTTTAACAGCAATGCTAGTCTTAAAAATTTCACAGAAATTTTTAGTTGCTAATAATATTTAAACAAAGAACGTTTTTAACCATTTTGAACAAAACAAAAAGCTGCAAAAGACTCCATTTATCAACACGGAAAAAAAAAACAACTTTTAGCTCTATTAGGACAAACTGGGCAAGCTGTTTGATATATCTGTTGCCGAGGCATAGATCTAAATACTACTTTGCCAAAGTCAAAATTGCAACAGCTATGGAGCACACTTTCCTGGAACATCAAAGAGGGAACGTTAAATGGCTTTTGGATAGGGGTGGTAAATTAATCGGTATTTTGAATTAATCGATTAATCGATTAATTTTCGATTAATTTTTAAAAATGAATTTTTACGAGTTACAAAAAGTATATTGCTATTGATAAAGGTTTTATTTCTCTTTATTTGTCAGATATGATCTTAAAAAACATAAGTTATTAATAGTATCATCATTTAAACTTCGTTCGTAACTTAGTAATAAACAAACCAGCAGCACTAAAACTTCTTTCTGCTTCTATAGAAGATGGGGGAAGGTTTAGCATGGTGTTGTAAAACTTTTCTAAAGAGTATGGCCTTTTTCCAGTGCTTTCTAGTACTGCCATTTCACGTTTAATACAACTCAAAATTTCTTGAGGGGATGAATTACAAATTAGTCCTTTAGCTCTTCCTATTGATGAAGTTCTAGGTAATAGCATTTCCGCTAGTTCTTCAGTTTTCGTTTTTTTTCTCATTAGTTCCATATTAGAAATGGATTTAAACTCAGATGCTACTTCTAATTCACTATCCCTTTGGTTATCCTCATGTAGAAATAAGCGTACATAAATTTCTCTTGCTGTTTTAACAATTTCATTTTTGTTTGGGTACTTTAAAAGATTACCTGGTGATTCTGAATCTGAATTATAGTCTCCCGGATTATCTAAATAGCAAAGTAAACCAACAACATTATAATTTCTTCTTTCATCAATTCTCTCAGAAACAACAGTAAATAAATTTTGACCTATATTAGTATTTTGCTCTTTAAGATTTTGTAGTAAAAACAAAATAATTTTTTCAGATTTTATCAGATTACAGGCTCTATTTCCCAATGCTATAACATTTAGCTCTACAATATGAAGAGTTTGAACAATATCAGAGATCTGTTTTATTTCTTCTTCTTTTAAAATCAAATCAGTACTGGATATATCCACAAGAGCTTTTCCAATAACACTTTTTAATTCCAAGAATCGTTTTAACATGCTGATTAGAGAATTCCATCTTGTTTTAATATTCAGAATAAGCTTAAGCTCTTTTTCTAAATCAGCTTTATAAATGTTTTGAAGAATATCATTTTTAAGTGGTGATTTTCTAAACATCTTGACTGTTTTACGAACCTTTGATATAAGAATACCATAGTCCTCATTAAACTGGATTCCCTAATCAACAAAACTATTATTTTCTTCATTCCACCATTCTTCATTATCATCATCATCATCATCATCATCATTATCATCATCATCATCATCATCATCATCATCATCATCATCATCATCATCATCATCATCATCATCATCATCATCATCATCATCATCATCAGAGTCAGATTCAGCTTCTTCATTTTCATCATCCTCATCATTGATTAGTTCTTCTTGAGTTGTTTCCATTGCTGAACTTTTTTCTTATAAAGAATATCACATACTGCAAGATGAATCCCATGGAAATGGCAAAGTTGGTGAATAACCCCCATTTCTCGTCCCATTTTCTTCATAACTGAGGCACCATTAGTGACACATCCGAAGATATCATTGGTCGAATTCAATCCAAATTCTTTCACTTTTTCAGTAATAATGATAACTGCTCTTTCTGAAGGAAATGAACCATTTATTCTAATCATTCCAAGACCATAGTGACTATTGTCTGAACAATGTACATTAAGACACAAGTATCTTCTAGTTCCACTTGAAGTCCACTCATCAAGAGAAATTGAAAATCTTTCTCCGTTTAATTTTTTTTTGCTGAAGCTCGTGAGTAATTTTTAGTTTGATTGAGTTTGCATAGTTCATAATAATTGCCTTTATAGCATGTGGATCATTAAGGATTTTTAGTCCTTGAGCTTTCCAGCCATTTTTAAAATCTTTACTATTGGCCAAAGTTGCAAAAGAGATACGATCTACAGCTGTTAAACGAGCTAATACCTCTTCAGCTTTGTTACCTATTTTATTAAAGTAGGCAGTTGAACTTGGCTGAATAGTTTTTGACGTTTTTGAAACAACTTTGGTTGGCAAAATTTTATGTTTGTGCTCTAAATGATACGAGAAACTTGAAGTTGATGAATGGAATTTAAGTTCAGCTGAACAATATTTGCACTTGAATATTGAATTGTCTTTATTTTCTGATAAAAAATGATTCCAAACTTCGGAATGAGATTTTTTAGACATCGTAAATGGCAAACAGGCTATTTGTACTACCGCACTGAAAATACAGTACAATCGAACTTTTCCCCGTAAAATTCGAATTAGAGAGATTTTCGAATTATAGAATGTGTTGACTCTTCTTAAGCGTCTGAAGCATTTCACGGTGACTTAACATTTAATCGCATTATGGAGGTTTTCGAAATATGGAGATTCGAATTAGAGAGATTGTACTGTATATTATTTGTTTACATTTCACAGCGGTACGAGATAAAAGTTTGTTGTTAAAAAACACCAAATTTTTTTGATTTTTAAAACGGCTTTAAAAATTAAAACACTTAAAATGATTTTTAAAATTATTCGATTAATCGTTTAGAAATTAATCGATTAACGATTAACTTTTTTTAATCGATTAATCGTTAATCGATTATCACCCCTACTATAGTATTGCTTTGGATACTCAGCAGTTTTGTTCTCACTTATTTCTCTAATGATCCAATATATTGGATCAATAGAGAAATAAGTGAGAACAAAACTGCTAAGTATCCAAAGCAAACAGAGCTCAAACCTTACTGATGCAGTGCCACTAGATAATGTTATTTCTGCCATCATCATTATCATCATTATCACCATTATCATCATCATTATCATCATCATCATCATCATCATCATCATCATCATCATCATCATCATCATCATCATCATCCTCATCATCATCATCATCCTCATCATTTGGCAATAATAAGAGAACCATTGTGATGGAGGAGCACATATCCTTCATTCAGGAACATGGAGGAGTTTACTTGAGACACTAAACTCCTCTTAGTGGCAAAACTAAAGAAATAAAATCTGCGTTACTTTAGTATTCTAAAGAACACAAAATGATTTCGGATGATTTGTAAGTGGTTGGCTGTGATGGAACTAATGTAAACACGGGAAACAAGGGTGGTAATTTTAGAGAGTATTAAAATTTCAACGGCCTCTCCCTTAAAACATATAAACTGATAGACACGCCATACGTTAACTTATTTGAAGCCAAGATCTTTTAGCGCGTTTTTTAAAGCCAACATCTTAAAGTCACGTTTGGGCAAAAAAAAAGCGACACAAAAGTAATTAAGTTTTTAAGATAGAAAACTGAACATACCCAGCAAGCACACAACGTTGAAACAACGTTGAAATAACGTGTTGAGTAAAGTCTTTCTACTTTTTTTCAACGTTATTTT
>QPEY01000277.1:4668-17331 GCA_014706445.1 Hydra viridissima | reverse complement strand
CACACGCTAACGATGAAAAAGCTTTTCAATTTTACCTAATTCCTGTGTTGCTTGGTAAACTGATTCGGAGAATAGTTATAAAGTCGTATTACCCAGCAACTTACATTTTTATGCCAAAAATATTCAAACTAGTTTAAAAAATCTTAATCGTTCAATCGTTCAACAAACCTGAGGTTGGTAATAAAATCGTATTGTTAGTTGGTAGTTCTGATAAATGGCACAGCTAATTGTTTTTTTGCAGTTAAAATGACCTCGCATTGCAGTGTTTAACCTACAGCCAGAGGTCCGAACAAAATATTTTATTGTGAAAAATAAACCTTAGCAAACTAGTTCAAAAAAAAAAAGTTAATTTTCAAAATTTAACAATTCATTAAGGGGTGTTTTCAGACTAATAAAAGATCTTTAAGCAATAATTCAAGGTATTTTGTCATCAAACAAAGAGTAACCGCTAATAATCGACGAATTTATTTTAAAGCTAATGAGTTCTTTTGCACTTTCATCATTGATGGATCTCATTAAAATATGGGAAGTTCTATTATTTTCTAGAATGTAATACATTTTGTTTTAATGCATGAAAGGTTCATTATTTCCTATAATTTCCACGCAACTTTTTAAGCGGGTACACTTGTCATAAAATGTCAGATTAAAAACCCCATTATCGGTCATTCCGCCGGTGAGATCGTATATAACATAGGCTAAGCCATTGGTCTAGACAACATTACCAAACGCCCTTTTTAAAATTGCTTTTAACGTTTTCATTTTAATGACTTCCGACTCGAACTTTGTCTGGTTATCCAACTGAAGTTGATTATGAAGCGGTGCGCAGACTGATGGAGGAGGAGAATCCAAGACTCAGTAACCGCTGTATAGCCTCTACACGATAATATTCTCACACATCAGTGCTGCACTGTCTTCATTTATTTGGAAACTTTCTAAAGTTTGGGATTTGGGTTCCCCACAATCTTGCACGATATAGCAACATTATGAGTTTGGAGATCAGTACATCCAAAATGCGACACTTTGACTGGTTAGATTACTTAATCACTGGTGATGAGAAGTGGGTACTGTATGTAAACCACACGAAAGCGTCTGTGGGTTGACGTTGAAGAACGGGCAGAACCAGAGCACAATATTGGTCGTCATCAAAAAAAGTTCATGTTATCAAAGTGGTGGGATGTACATAGCATTGTGCATTTCAAGCTTCTTCTTCTCAAACTACTATAACGGCTGACTATTATTGTCAAAAACTGGAAAGACTCAGGCAGATAGTCACTCAAATGCGACCACAGCACCAAAAGATTTATTTTCTGCTTAACAACGAGCGGCCGCAAGCGGCAAACTCTGCATGGCTTAAGAGAAGCTTTCTGTAAGAATCAGGCAAGGCTCAATAGTGAACCTCTTCAAAATCATTAATTTTTTTATATGTTGATGATATTCATATTAGAAGCTCAATTCCAAAATTTTTACAGTAAATATTCATTGGTTCTCTAGATATTAGATGTCAAAGTTTGTCTAAATTTTTAGAAATATTGACTAAATGGTGCCGTAAACATTTTTAAACTTAAAAAAAGTACAAACAAAATACTTTAAATTAGGAATTGCACTTGATTATTGTTTATTGGCTAGTTTAGGCTTAAAAATTATAAATTAGATAAAACAAAGACTTTGACCTGTCTAAATATCATGCATCAAAAGTACGCAAAAGTTTATTTTTAGTCTTTTTGAATCTTCGTTTTCATCTAAAGCCGCAGGAATCCCATAATTTTTTTTTTAAATTATAAATCTTCAACTAGTTAATTAACTTAAAATATAAAAAAAACTATGGGCAAGTAAAGGCTTAATCGCAAAATCCAACTCAAAAATGAAAGTTTAGTCATTTGGCGCATTTTTCGTGACCACATAATGGCTAAAGCCCTGGGTTTACAAGAAATAGTATAAGAGAAACGTGAACATTGTTCTTTTAATGATCAGATAGAAAAATAATAGTTGTGGGGTATGCGCATATTTGATAGTTATTCAAAAAAACATACATGTTGTTTTACAGTTAATTTCTTAACTTATTTTTTAAGCTCATTTGTTCATTAGTTTGTTAGCTTCTTCAAAATCATTTGTTGCTAAGAAGTAATCCCCAGCTTGATTAATTGGAGTCGGGGGACTTATTTTACATAAGAGGTTGTCATCAGAATATACAATACTATCTTTCTGGTTAGGCCATCGATAACAATTTTTTCCAAAAGATACACTTTTCATGCAGTCAACTACAATACCGTCTTCAGTTATCTGAAAATATTAAAACAAATTTTAAAAAATCTATGAATAACATAATGAAACATATGCTTCTATAACAAATAATGATTTAAATTCTAATACTGTTATCAATGCTATTAGCTTTTAACTTTTTAGTTTTTTCGTTTACCTCTGCAATAACTCCTGGATACCATTGATTTTTGTGAACAACTGCCACCCAATCATCTTTCTTCCATATAACAGAAAGTTCAGTTGCAAGTTTATGTATTTCTTCTTGATATTTCTCGGCTTCTTCATCTTCAAATTCATTGTTATCATTTTCTTCAATAGTCGGTGCAGTCAATTTTCCAATTCTTAATAGATTACTCCATCTAGAAAACAAAGATCTTATTTGTTGACTTGAAACGAACTCATCCGCGGTAAGATATTTTCTTATCAGTGTATTAACTTCTTCTGGTGACATCTTCTTTCCTGTATTTTCTCCATTTATGAAGTTTTCATAAAGTAGTTTTTTCTGCTTTATGGAAAAACAAAACGTCTTTCTTGTTGGTAATGCCCAACCTAACTTTTTGAACTTTTGAGAGTATATATTGTTTATTGGGGTAGGTGTGATCTTAACCGATGCGGTTATACAATTTGAATGAACTTGCGAATTTGCTTTCATCTTTTCAGTGCAAATCTTTTTTACTTTATCTAAAGAAGAAAATTCTTCAGATCTTTTGTGCTGCCCTATCAACATATGTCCCTCTAACTCGATAATTGTTTTAAAATATTCCATACAACCTGTCTCCTGGCAAAAATGTAGTGTATTTAAATCATAATTTCTTTTCTTATTTTTTCCTTGAGTTTTTCGCTGAAAGTTTCCTTCAGTACTTGTGAATGGAACAATCAATTCAATTGATGTTTCAACTGAAAGGTTGTTGTATAGCACTTTAACTCCTTCTCCAATTTCATAGTATCGCCACAAAGTCATGTAGTCTTCTTGGAACTCATAGGAGTGGTAGTTGCTTATATTTGGAATTTTAGGACCAGTTAAAGTAACATTCTCAATTTTTGCAACGCTAACCATTGCGTTTTTGATGCCATATCCGTATTTCACTGCTTTTGCAACATCTTCTGCTGTTACTATGTCATTGCCAGCGTCTACATAACTTCTCAATATTGTTTTAGCGGATGCACTTTCCCTATCGCATTGGTCTTTTCCACAGCAAGGCTCATTAAAGTCGTACCGTAGAAGTTTAAAATTCTTATTTTTGCAGAGCTTGTACATAGATTCGACTGAATAATTAGCATGATAACAGTTAGCATTATCTGACTTCGCAAAAATATTTACTATTTCTGGCTCATCTAGGCGAAACTGATTTAGAACTGATTCAGCAATAGAGATAACAGAGGAAACACCTTGATCGCATCGATACACAATTGTTAGGTAAACGTGTTTTTTGAGAATGTCTTTTTTTTTTTGTAAAAAAAAACACCTATGTGCATACTGATGCCTTTCTTTCCAAAGAAGTCATTCTGGCCCTCTCGAAATTTCACGGGCAATATTTTTTGTAAATAGTCTTTCAACCAAAATGCTGATTTGTCATCTAGTTGTTTACATGCATCATTCTTTGCTTTTTTTTGCTGTGCATCTCTTAGTAAGTGCTTCATATACTCTGTGATGCTGCTTATTAAAACTTTAATGTCATATAATACATCATCACCAACGTTATTTTCATTTCCTATTTGGTTGACTTCATCTAAAACTTCAAATAATTCATTGCATTCATAGCATACAGAATCATTCAAAATGCTACATGATTGCAATTTAATGTTTTCAGGATCAGAAAGGGCAAATCTAGTTGAATGTGTTGCAATTTCATTTTCCAAATCGCTGCAATGAAGCTTATATTTAGTTTTTAAATACCTTTTTGATCTTTCGAGTTTCTCAACAGTTGATTTTTTATTGAACATAGTTGCGAATTGTTCAAGTGCTGCAAATGCGTTCATCCCAGCAGCAGCCGTGTCATTTAAACCAGCGAGACATTTTCTATGAGAAGGTTTAATTGCATTTAGTATTCGCAATAAACTTGATTCGGACAGAGGTTCGTATCCAATTTCTTTGCAGCTTTCGCAATATAAAGCAATGGTATGACTGTTTTTTGCTGTTAAAATGGCACGGGCAACAGTTTCAACATCACCACTGTCATACTTTATTTTGGAAATACCATAAGAAACGTCTTGTAATAATCCACTTGAGAAGAGAAAATCTAAAAAATGCTCACATTTTGGAATTGAAAGTCTACTTCTTGTAAATAAATTTTTTTGGGGTAGTACAAACCCATTTTGCAAGGACTTCCATTTTCTGGCAAGTTCTATTTTATATGTTGTGCATGTAAATGTGTCGCATAAAAATTGCTTTGTGTATTTATTATGATCAATAAATGCCAAAATTACCAGTTGACTTGTTGCGTCACTGTTGTTATACATTTCCACGAGTTTTTCAATTTCATCCGGAATTTCTGTTTCGGTATTTTCATTACCGTCAAGCACTTTCAAAAACTCTTCCGATTGACCAGGTGCAATGCATTCTGCAAATTTATTTCTCAAGGCCTCTTCCGTACGTTTATATTTTCTTCGCATTTGTTGCTTTGTGGATTCATTGATAAGCTCAAGTTTTCTTTTAAACTGGAATTTAATTGGACTGGTCCCAAGACAATCTGTAATACTTTTTCTGATTTCATTTGAAGTATTAAGCTCTTCTTGATTTTGTAAGAACTCATCTGGTAAAAAATCAATATCATATGCTGCTGATGTAGATTCAAGTTCAGTTTCTATGTTTGTTTCTTTTTTCTTTGTCTCGGAATAGTGTTCCTTTCGATGACGATCACATATTATTGAACCAATTGGAAAGTATGAATTATAACAGGAAGATATTTGAAGTGTCATAGATATTGGTGAGGGTCGCCCTATTGTTGCTTTCTTCCCTGTTTGTAGTTTGTGATCAGGGTGCATACATTTTTTTCCTTGTTTCCATCCTATTCCTAATGTGTAGCGATGATATGCACATATTTTCTCTACATTGTTAAATTTTCTGTTTAATCGATTTTCAATCAGAGATTTTTCGTTCCAATCACAAGCTAACTCATAACTCTTTAATACCTTAAAACCAATTTTATTATTTTGTTACTATCTTTTTTATTATTCAAAATCTAATTATTAAAACCTAATTTTAGCATTTACAAGATATTGTTATAAATCCATTTAAGTAAAAGTTTTTACTAAAATTGAAAAATTACCTTTAGGTTTATAAGATGTGGTTGTATATTTTCAGTGAGTTGGCTTGTTTCAAACATTTCGTCTACATTTGGAGTAGATCGCATGTAAGGTCCACAATTATTCCATTCAAAGCAGCAACATGTTTCGTAAGAAATATTTTTTCCTGACATTTTCAAAAATGTTTTCGAAAAAGTCAAAAATATAAACTAACTATACACGCACAAAATATCGGTTGGGTTTACAAAGTGATTTATCAAATAAAGTAATCATACTCAAAATCATACTCAGGAAAAATATTCAGAGTAAAAATTATACTCAAAAAACATGATTTGAGCTCCTTCTGTTTCTTACATAAAACATTTATTATTCAAAATAGAAATCATCAATATGAGGTATATGTTATTTTTTAGATACTATTGCAATAACCCATAGGTATTTTTTATAAATAAGATAGGTTAAAGGTCAGTACTCATTTTTGAAAATCAAATTTTACTGTAAACCCAGGGCTTTAGCCATTATGAGGTCACAAAAAAAGCGCTAAATGACTAAACTTTCATTTTTGAGTTGGATTTTGCGACTAAGCCTTTACTTCCCCATATGTTTTTTTATATTTTAAAGTACTTAACTAGTTGAAGATTTATAATTAAAAAAAAAAATTATGGGATTCCCGCGGCTTTAGATGAAAACGAAGATTCAAAAAGACTAAAAATAAATTTTTGCGTACTTTTGATGCATGATATTTAGACAAGGAAAAACATTTTATTTACCTGTTTTGTTAATTTTTGGTCTAAAATAGCCAATAAACAATAATCAAGTGAAATTGATATTTGATAGCATATATTTTGTTCTATTTTCAAGTTTAAAAATGCACTTGACTACATTTAGTCAATATTTCTATAAATTTACTCAAACTTTGAAATCCAATATCTAGAGAACCAATGAATATTTTTTAAAAAAATTTTGGAACTGAGCTTCCAGTATGAATAGCAACAACATATTAAAAAATTAGCAATTTTGAAGAGGGTCACTCTAAAAAAGTTGTATTTTTGCTGATTCTTACAGAAAGTCTCTCTTAAGCTAATACAGATGAGGTGGGAGATCTTGACTCACCCCCCCACATTGTTCATAAACCCTCTAAGTGACTATCACCTTTTTTCGTGTCCTGCAATTTCACATGTCAGAAAAGTGTTTTGATTTTGTTTTCCAACTCGTAGCCGACATTCGTAAATTTTATTCTTTGGCTAGTAAATGGAGAATTTTTGATAATAGTTGCGATTACATTGTAGCTTAATTGTGTTCATTCAAAAAATTTTAATGAACTAAACTATTTCATGAATGTGTGAAAGAACATTCTTTCAAAACTAATATTTGATTTGTCATTAGTACCGTTAAGAACGGGAGTTTTAAAACAAATGAATGGTCGCAAGCTCAGCGCAACTAAGTGAATAATTTATTTAAGCAAGGTAAAGTATTCAGATTAACACAAAAAGCGACTAATATGACATAAGGAACCATCAGCGATTTGATTAAAAATTATTTAAACACCTGAAATGTAAAAAATCACTCAAGAGCAGTCAAAGGACACCCAAAACTGATTAACAATTTGTCAAAATAATGCAGGAAAAACAATTTTGATCAGCACTAAAAGAGCCAGACCTTCTTGAAAAAGAACTTGGAATTCAAGTGAACCCGTTTACTATTTAAAATTGACTGAATACTAGTGGATTTAGTGCAAGAGTTCCACGCAACCATTCCTTTCAAAACTTCATCAAGAGCAAAGAATTGGATTTACTAAGAAATATGTAGACATGCAATTATCAATTTGGAAGAAAGTCTTGTGAACTGACAAGTATATGTAATCTTGATAGAGCTTAAAATCTATAGAGAAAGGAAAGCGAAGCATTTAAACTCGGTTACATTTGTGGAACAGCGAAATTCTGTGGAGGCTACTTTTTGGTGTAGTGATTGATGGCTTGGAATGGAATAGAAAGCTGAGTTTGTTTATGGGATTTCGGACTTTGAGGTTTATGTGAGCATTCTCAATAAATGACTTTTAGGCTTTTTTTCGAAAAATGCGAATGGGAAAAATTTTCTCTTTCAACAAGGCAACGACTCCAAGCATACGTCATACGTCTACGTCATACGTCAAAGATAGCAAGAGTTCTTCACCCTGAAGCAGATCGAATTACATGAATGGCCGGCTAAAAGTCAATCCAATTGAACACCTGTTGGCTATTCTGGATCAAAAAGCTCAAAAAAAGAAAGACAAGCTGAAGAGGACTCAAATTGATGAAACACAGAAACTTGTTTAATCAATTCAAAACCGACTCGCAGAGATCGTAAAAGACAAAAGCGGCCAACTCGATTACTAAAGTAATAAAAATTAATTACTTGGAGAAAATCTCAAATACGTTGTTCGGATATTTAACGTTGAAATTTGTCAAGTTTGAATGTTTCTTTAAAAAAGCTTTGAGCAAAGAAAGTTAATTAACGTAGTTTTGTTTAAGTCATCTGAAATTATGATTAAATTTGCCAGAATAATTAAATTTTTTCATCAAAAATCCTTTTTTTTTTGAAGTATTACGCAAAAGTTTATTTTTCACTATAAAATCTTTGGTTCGTATACTTGTCTTTCTTAATATATATGCTTTTAGTTCACACTCTTAGAATGGCTACATCTCCTAACATTTTGTTATATATGCAGTAACTTTGTAATTAAAAAAAATCAAAGGAATATTACTGATTTATTGAAAAAATGCCTATTACATTTTAGTTTAGAAATGGGTTAATGAGACAAATATTGCATTCCTTTTCCTAAGATTCTCGACACAAAGTATGCTTATGTATGTTGAGAATCTTACGAAAAGGTCTAAGAAAGAGATGAAAGCTTTTAAATATTCAGTAACCATGGTATGGAGTACTTGTCTACCCAAAACTTAGTTCAGCTGATCAGCCCGTAAAACATGGACCAGGGTTTTTAATCAACCTCATCTATTGATGGCCGGTAAAGCATGGACAAGAATTTCCTAAGCAACCTCAGTCTATTGATGACGCTTAACAGTCCTTTTGGGAATTTAGTGAAAGTTAACAGAGTACAAATGAGTTCCAATGTTCTCCAGAAGATTTAAAACTACACTTGTTTGAAACATTTGTTAGAGTTCGGAGCATCTGTTTACCATTAAAGAACAAGAGATTAACAGCTCGTTTAATTTTTCGAGCAGGAAGAAGATTTGCTTTACTTTCACGATATTGACAGTCTAATGAATGAATTTGGTATTGAAAAGATAAAAGAAGATTGGAGACTTTTTATAGACTCATCAAAACCAAAAGTTGTGCTCTAATGAAAAAAAAGTGTGATTTTTAGGTATCAAATTTTCGTCATTTTGAAATATATAATCAGTTACACATAGTGAGAGCATTATGGGTAATAAAAAGTTAACAAATAGGATTTCAACACCCGAAAATACACAAAGATTTGGCTTTTCAAAAGTTTCTTAAAACATTCTTTGTTGGCCTGTGTAAGCAATTAGATGAACATTAACTTAAAAATGTGTCAAACTGTGTTTGTCTCCGTTGTTATTAGTTACACGCGATACTTATGCAAGCATAAGAGAGTAATTAAGTTTCAGTGTCAGAATAATTTTTTTTTTAATATTCCTTTCTTCCTTTAAATTGAGAAAATTATCTATGCATCGGCATTTGGTTTAACGGTTTTTAACGAAAAGTAACAAATTTAAAGTCATTTATAAATTTAGACACAAACACATACGATTCTAGGAAAAGATTGCAATACCTCCCATACCTAATGCTACCTTGTTTCAACCCTTTAAGACACATGCGCAAACTTGCTTTTCGATTAAAACCGTAACTTACTTTAATAATAAGTTTTAAATAACAAATTTATAATCAACGTAAACTTGTCTCGCCAACCAACGTAAACTTGTCTCGCCAACCAACGTAAACTTGTCTCGCCAATCAACGTAAACTTGTCTTGTCAATAGCTCTGCTCTTTTTAACCCAAAAAGAGTTTTATCTTAATAAACTTCAGAGAAACCGATCTTTTTGTTATTATTTGCTAAAAAATTTTTGAGCAACTCTTAACTAAAACAGTTGCTCAGTCAAAAATCTTCTCCAAACTGGATAAATGAGCAAAGTAAATTTCAGAATTCTATTGTGTGAGGAGGGAGATAAGTTAAAACAGCGAAAAGACGTACACACAGAGACTTGTTTCCCTGTCAAGTTAACAAATGATAAGTGGGTATAGCGTGGAAACAAATAATAATAGAGAACTATAAAAGCTCAAAAATAAAGTTACGAAATGACTTCTGAAATAAACGAAAAAAAAAAGAATGAAAAGGTCCTCTTCTAATGTAAGCGAAAACAAAGAAGTTAGAATTTTTTAGAAGGATTTTTAAGAAGAATTTCTAGAGAGAGTTTATTATTATTGAAGAATTTGAAATTGTTGATAAAACAGAAGAAGTAAAGAATTAAATAGAAGTCAGAAGAAAAATTGATTAAAGAAAAGTAAGCGGAAGTTTCGCTGTTTCTAATAAAGGGAAGAAAAAAAGGAAAGATATTTGTATAAAGTAGAAGAACTAAAGAGGAGTAATTAATAAAAGTAGTGTCGAACACTACAGGTAGAGTAAGAGAGTATTGCATTTATTTTAAATAAACGCCGCCTTCATACTATTTAAAAAATCATTTAAAAACCCAGGTCAATGGTCGGGCAGCCAAAACAATTGGACATGAAAAATCTCAGGCGCCTAAATTGTTCGATCATAAGCATGTAGTTTTGAGAAGGCTAACCAATCAAAAATTTAATATCAATCATTTACACGTAGCCAAAACGTTGATTTAGGAGACTATTATTCTACTCAACAGAGACACGAAGATTTAACTGGGAACATAAAATCAGCGAAAAGGATTTCATATTTACTGCGATAGAATGTAACGAAGGCATCAAATAAAGTTTTGCTTCTTTGACTGATTTCACTTTGGCAAACAACTCATTCAAAGGCAATTGGACCATCTACTCAACCAATCTTGAGCGAATTGCTGCAATTCTAAAATATTATTCGCCTGCAGAGGTTTAACCCGAATTACTCGTCTTGCTCAAAATAAATGAATGCTTTACATAGAAAACTGTATCACGCATTAATTTTGTTGGAAAAGATGGTAATCCGCCAGGTAACATCACTGTCGCCCAACGGAAATTTTCTGAGCGAATGAGAACTAAAATGTTTTACGTTAGCGAAAGAGCGAAAATCTCGATCAGTTTCACACAAAAAAAAATTTTAACAACTCTAAACTGAAAAATTTGTTGTTTTTGCTCATTAATATAAGTTACAAAGCCACTGAAGCAATTACATTAATGGAAGTGAAACTCTTAGTTCTTTCTTTCGTAAGAATGACGTAAGTTTTTTACTCAAATATAACGGTCACGTATTTAAATTTTATTCTTTCTTTCTTTTTTTTTTTTTTTTTTTTTTTTTTTAATTTTTTTCTTTCTTTTTTTTTTTTTTTTTTTTTTTTTTATGATTTCAGTAAACTGGTTTTCATCAGTCAGTAAGTGTGTGTTAATATTTGATATTTTAATCTTTAGGGTCTTAGAATTTTGATTACGCGTTTTTCGTTTTAAGCGAAGTTTATATATACTATTTTCTTTAACATAAAAAACGAGACCAACGAGAAAAAATAAATAATTTTATTGCAATTTAAAAAAGAAAAATTTGCTCCGTTATTTTGATTCAGTAATCGCTACGTATTAAGAGTAATAATGAATACGAAGTGTTATACGAAATCAACATGATATAAGCAAAACCTTAGCAAAACATAGAATTTTTTAGAATTTTATAGAACATTTAGAGGACAATAAATTCAACAAATAGATGGCGTGTTTCGTTACAATAAGCCCTTTGTTAGTTTCGGTCATTTTTTTAAAATTTGCTATGTGAATTATAAAAGTATGTGTACAGTGCTAATGTGAGTTTGTATCGTGTTATTTGCTGAAACCGGTATAAATATTTTAACAGCAAAAGCATCCATCACTTTTTTTGCATACTCAAGAAACTTTTCTGTAATAGCATTATAACCGTATGTTTGCACATAATTTTTAGACGAGCTTAACTTTTATCAGATGAGGTTACTTTTTCCATAAAAAAGCAACGATGTAAGATTATTTTTTTTAACTTTTTTTATTTCTGATAGAAGAAAGAAAAAATTTTTTTTTTCAACTGAAAAAAACAAAACCAAAAAAAATGAAAAAAAAAAAAAAAAAAATTCGGATAACAATTAAGTACAAAAAAAAAAATGCATATTTAAAGACGAATTCCAAATCAATATTTTGCAACATAACAGGCTCAAACACGTTTTGACATCGATTCGATTAACTTTATATAGAGTTCTTTCGAAATTTCGAAATTCCCTCTAACTCTTCTTTAAGATGCTCCATATATGTTATCTTGATTGGTATCTTTTTGGCATCCATATATGACCAAATATTCTCGATCGGGTTAAAATCTGGAGAATTAGAGCACCATGGCAAAATCTCAATTTGCTGCTCTTTGAACCACTCTTGGACTGACAACGCTTTATGAGCTGTAGCTCTGTCCTGCTTGAATTTCCATACTTGACTTTCTCTATAAAAAAAATTCAGCAGATTTGTGGAAAATGCAGATATCAGCTAAAAAAAAGTTACGAGATGACCGAGATGCAAATTTTATCTTTTTTCGAATGGACGAATCGGTCCTTTCGAGAAAAGAAAAAATTTGCATCTCGGTCATCTCGTAGCCATTTTTTTTCTGCGAAAATTACCAAGTTGTTTCTAACTGAAACAACATTCAAGTTAAATTATGAATTTGGACATTTTTTTGGATTTAGGTGCTATTTATAGTAAAGTTTAGCAAATCAAGTTTTCAGAAATATAATCTCAAGTGGTTTTTGTGGATTTTTTATTTTCCTCTTCCGTTTATAAATAGAAGCAGATATGATTGATTTCATATTAACACTTGTTAAAATCCAATTATTTTTCAAACAACAAAGAATTAAAAAATAATCTATATATATATATATACATACATAGATTTATTATAAAAAAAACTCTATTAAGATTAGTTAAAATTAGTCATTTAGTTTTTTCAGTGCCCCAGTGGGCAC
>QPEY01000276.1:83378-95046 GCA_014706445.1 Hydra viridissima | reverse complement strand
CATATATATATATATATGTGTATATATATATATATATATATATATATATATATATATATATATATATATATATATATATATATATATATATATATATATATATATATATAATCACTTTTCTGTATGCCTGCTTATATAATCACTTTTCTGTTATACATAATTCTAATCAATAAAACAAAAAGTATTTAGTAACTTAAGGCATAAAAATTTTCTTTAAACAGAATATTTACAATGACAGTTGCTGTGTTGCAAATTCACAAACACAATTTTTATCAAATAAACTTTTTTACAAATGTTTTTCACCAGCTAGAATAATAATTAAATAAGTTTTATAATGTTAAATATAAGTGGCTCACCTTTAGCCCTTAGTTTTAAACCTCTCTATGTAAGCTTATTCCATTAAATTAGGCTGTAATTCATAGATGGTCATAAATGAAATCTATGTAATTTTTTTGTTACTTGTATGTTTATCAAATATAAAAGTTTGGAAAAAACAAAAAATTTAGTAAATATTGAAATATCAATTGCTTATGTAGATGAAAACCTATGACGAAATCAAGTTAAAATCACCTACAGATGTGAAAAGATTACTAGATAAACTTATTGTTGTTAAACTTAATGGTGGTCTTGGTACAAGTATGGGATGCACTGGACCAAAGAGTGTTATAACCGTTCGAAATGAATTCACTTTCTTAGATATGCAAGTCCAACAAATTGAGGTAAATCTTCTAGATTCTACAAATTAAACTTTTCACTAACTCTTAGTTATTATTTTGTGGCAATAGTATGGCATGGTTTGAACTAGCATCATTTTTTAGTACCTGAATAAAAAGTATGGGTCAAACATACCATTGGTTTTATTGAATTCCTTCAACACTCATGAAGATACAAAGAAACTTTTACGAAAGTATATACATGTAAATGTTCAACTACATTGTTTTCAACAAAGTCAGTACCCTCGAATTTATAAAGAGTCTTTGCGAATTGTCACAAAGTCCATCACAAATGCTGAACTAGAAAGGTTTATTTTAACATTATCTTTCTGTCCATTTTATCATATGTTCAACCTGAGTGGTTAATTTGTTTGTATATAAATTTTAAAAATTAAAAAGAGATCTTAATGTTAAAAAAAAAAAAAAAGATTTGAAATTTCTGCCTTAAGATTGCTTATAAGTTTTTATCAATAAGGTGTTATTAAAACAAACCTTAAGTTTGGAAATTATTTTATGTAGAACTTGCTGAACATACATTGCTTAGGAGTTGTGAATATTGATATTTAGTTGGTATCCTCCTGGCCATGGTGATATGTATCAAGCATTTTTTAATTCCGGACTTCTGGAGCAATTTATTGCAGAAGGAAAAGAATATTTATTTGTTTCAAATATAGATAACCTTGGAGCGACTGTTGACATTTGTATCTTTTTCTAATTAATTTGATCTAAATTAATTTGATAAAAAAAATCAACTTCACAAAATTTCATATTTTTATGGTTAAGTTATTACTGCAGTCTAAAGTTTAAAAACTTCTTAACCATTTACAGCCATTTTGAATTATCTACTTTCACTTCAAGAAGAAGAGAAGTGTGATTTTGTTATGGAAGTGACAGATAAAACAAGAGCTGATGTGAAGGTGAAGATAACTCTTAAAAATAAGTTGCAATGTCCAATATCATTCTATGAAATCAAGATAACATTAATTAAAAACAACATTTAGTTTGCATTAATAAGTATTTTGCGCATTAGATTTTTCTTTTTTTTAAATTTTTAAGTTATACTTTTGTTTACTTGTGTTTAAAAATTGTTTTAGTACAGATGATTGGTATTTTGTAAAAATCTTGTTTTGGTCTTAGGGTGGCACACTAATCGAAGTAGACAATAAGTTGAGATTGTTGGAGATTGCTCAAGTACCCAAACAACATGTATGTTATTTTTTTACTCCAAATAGTGTTATAAGTTGACTTTGTTTTTTTCATCTTTACATTTTGTAAGTTTTATGTTGGATATGTATATATGTATATATGGATCTTTTTAGGTTGAAGATTTCAAAGCTGTTTCAAAATTCAGGTTTTTTATTTTTCTTTCATTAGAAATTATCTTCCATTGCTTCTTAAAAAACTGGAATTAGAAGCTTATTCAAATAATTTTATAATCCATTAATTGTTTTAACTATATTATTTAACTACAAGCTTTTTTTCTACTGCATTTGGAAAAGATATTTTTTATGACGTTATCTCTAGAATTTTCAATACAAACAACTTATGGATTAAGCTAGATGCTATTAAACAAGCTGTTGTGGAAAATACATTACACTTGGAACTCATAATTAACCATAAAGTAAGTGCATAAACTGTTTATTTGCAAAAGTTTATGTGATCTTAAGTATTAACGCTGTTAACACCCTACTGTTAACTTACTTTTAACTGTTCTGTTTTGTTTCTGTTCTGTTTAACTGTCCTGTTAACTTTTTTTTATATATACTTTTAGCAATTAGATAATGGTGAAAAGATAATACAAATTGAAACTGCTATTGGTGCTGCCATTAAATGTTTCAACAGAGCTATTGGTATTAAATTTGTTTTTATGTGTCTTGTTTTTTTCTCCGGTAATTTCTTTACAAAATAGAGTTATGACTTTAAATTACTACCTCATAGACCAATATTCAGTGTTGTTGACCAAGATTGTCATTCTTAGTTTAGAATAGAATGCAGTTGCAAAATTTATATCAAAAATTAGAAATTAGAGAACAATAAAAAAAACATAAATTATAAGTCATTAATATTTTACTGAATTTTAAAGTTAATGTAATTTTAAGTTATGGGTAGTTCCATATCAAATCACTCAGTCAATTGGACCATGTATCTGTGTTTTTATTTCATATTTGGACAATTCCTATATATGAGAAAACATATGCAAAATTTTAACCAAAAATGTTGACTGGTTTTCAAGATACTGCAATTTTAATATTGACCCTGTTTCCTAAAATGACCCAATTTTCATGCAGATTATCCTTTTGGTTGGAGAAACTTAAGCATCACCTGCTTCTTGGTTGATTACAATTACAATGCTGGTCCACCAATTATTATCATAGACTGTCGCTACATAACTTCCTTAAGTGACAGTATCAAGTTGAAATACAACTTTCTGTTTTTTAAGTTTGTGGATTATTGTGTAGTTAGTGTCTGTCCAAGCCCTGTTATCCCCAAGATCAATAAACCAATGAAAGCTGCCTTTCTCATTGTTCTTCACCTTGCAATTGTAAGCCTGATCTTTGCTTGTAAGTGAAGTTAACACCTTTAATTTTCTCAATACAAAATTCAAACTTGGGTTGAGTATTTGGTTTTGCTATGGTTGTTTCACACCTTTCTTGCAATGTTGACCTTTTTACAGAACCACGGATACAATCGCTTAGTGACTTTCCAGGGACATGGTAAAAAGTTCCATTCAGCTTTAAGACCAAGTTCATTCTCTAATTGGTAAAGATTGTAAAATCTTGCACAGTTTTCTTTACTGTCCTGCACAACCATTAGTAAATAAATGTATTTTAAACAGATTGGGAAATTTTGCTTTTAACGTGAATATTATTAGTTGAAATTTTTTTTAACTAAGGTTACACTGTGTGTTATGTTGTTTGATAAAAAGCAGTAAGGAGTATGTTTGAGGATAGCTTCTTCATCTTTATATTATTAATGTATAAATGTATATTACTAATGCGTGTAAAGAAAATTGTTGGGTGTTCCAGTGGTAGCTCTGTATTTCATCTTGAACTATGAAATCATAGTTTTCAGCAAAAATACCAATAATGATAATACTTGATAGATCCAATTTTTGTTTCAGTTGATTAAGGTATTGTAATTGAGAGTGGGCAAGAAAAGAATGATTTTTTCAAAGCAAAAAACTAAAAGTTCACTGAATGTTGGGACATCTGCAATCAATTTCAATAATGGTGCATGATCTGTAATTTGTCATTGATTATTGTTTATTTCAAAATCATGTTCATCTGAAAATCTCATACAAGTATGTAGTGTGCAATTCTTTATCAGGGCAATCATCACACTGTGCAAGCATGCGTTTTTTTGTTTTCCATCAGTTTTTAAAAATAGATATTTATACATATCACCAATATGTAATGATCTACTAGCAGTTTTGGATTTGGGTGATAATATAAACAGAGCATTTAATATTGGCCCCTGGCAAAGTGCGCCAATTTAATGTAAATGAAGGAAATTTTGAGTAACTTATTTGAATGTCTGGATTTCTGTCTTTTTACAAAACACATAGTTTCTTTAAATTACATAAAGTAGTTTTTTTTTGTTTATTGTTTTCCAATCTTTTGTAATCTTTTTTTCCAGGCATAGATGAATAAAAGATATCTAGTTAGTTAAAATAACTAAATTTTTTTCTCTAAATGTTTATTTTTATATATATGAAACTTGTCATTTCTTAAATTTTTAAAGTTTCAATAAAATATGGTTTGCCTTTGCATGCCTCTATTGTTTTTAAGCCAATAATATTAAATTTCCCACAGTTCATGCCACGTAATTTATCTTAATTTATAAATTAAAATAAATTACGTGGTATGAACAGTAAGAAGCAAGCATTTCTTCAAATAATTTCTCTTTTCTACTTTGTTATTAGTAAAAAAAAAAAAAATTCTTGAAAGTAGAAATAGTTCTTACTTTTTCAGATTCCTTTTTTAGTAAAATTTATGCAATGTACTGGTAGATATAATGTAGATAAAAATAAGATATAATGTTCAAATGAATGTTCAAATGAACTTTTTATAAACTATATAATTACCAACATTAAAAAAAAATACACTTCATTATCACACTTGGTCAGTTTTTGTGTTAAAATTGTAATAAAATTAAATTTATTTTATTTAACAATTTTTATTACATTAAAAAATTTTTTTACATTAAAAAAAATACACTTCATTATCACACTTGGTCAGTTTTTGTGTTAAAATTGTAATAAAATTAAATTTATTTTATTTAACAATTTTTATTACAATTTTATCTTTTATTACAATAAAAGATAAAATTTTAATAAAAATTGTTAAATAAAAACAATAAAGGATGTATTTTTGAGCCATAAAACAATTGTCACAAATACTTAGGACTTCCTAAAATGTAACATGATTTTTTTTTTCTTCTTAAGAGTCTATGAACCAAGTTTAATACTTAATCAGAATTCGATTTGCAAGTTTTTTTTTGTAATATATTGAAGAAAATGGTTTCGAAACCTTTGAAATTATATTTATATAAGTTTCTACTGTTTTTCCTATTTGGTTTTTTGTGACCAGATTATAAGTAACTAAATATATTAAAATTAAAAAATTTTTACCTGGGTGTTTTGAGATATTTGACCTGGAAGTTTACTTATTTGTTTATTATTTTATTACCCTTTAAGCATTACATGTGCATTTTTTGAATTCTGCATAAAAGGAAAAACATTCTAAATGGATATTTGTCATTGTTATTACTCATTTTATTGAGGAAAATATTTTTAAAAAAATTTGAAAATCAAGTCATTTTTGGAAATCAAGGCAATATTAAAACTCCAATATCCTTGGAAGTGCTCAACATTTTGGGGCAAATTTTTTTGTGTAATCTTTACTTTATAAAAAACAATGGCCAAAGAAGTTTAAAGAAAATCTGAGGATATTTGGTTTAAAATTTCTAAAAATTATTTTTTATGATTTGATGTGGAATTAGTCTTACTTTATGTACTTCAAAGGTGTAAATGTTCCTCGAAGTCGATTTCTTCCTGTAAAAACTTGCTCTGATTTGCTCTTAATCACTTCAAATCTTTACCTCATGAGTAATGGAACTCTTACAATGAATCCAAAGAGAAACTTTTTGACAACACCACTTGTGCAGCTTGGAGAACGTTTTCAAAAGGTAAATGTTTGAACACTGATTTTTTGAATAAATTTATTTTCTGTTTGCAGTTATTTTTACAAAGTTGTAAATTACAAGTTTCAAATAATGTTTTGCAAACTCTGGAGTGCCTCAAAAAAGTGCTCACAAATGGTACATAAATTAAGTTGTTAAATTTTATTAACAATAATTTATTTTAAGTGCATGTCAAATTAAGGCACATTTGTGATATGTGTATTTTCAAAGCATTCTACTAGTAAAATGCTTTGAAAATACATATAATATCACATAATGGTAATAATAAAAAAATACACATATCACATGAGATCACAATATCCTTTATATTCTACAATATCCTTTCATTATGAAATGTATATACAGGCTTGTGAAGTTGCCACTGTTTTTCATGACTCGCCTTCAGCTCTGGCTACCAGAGAATTTCATGGCTCCAGTTTGGCTTACAAATTATACTTTTTAAAAAAAACTTTTGATTTATTAAAAAAATGACT
Organism: Hydra viridissima; assembly: GCA_014706445.1. Taxonomy (NCBI): domain Eukaryota; kingdom Metazoa; phylum Cnidaria; class Hydrozoa; order Anthoathecata; family Hydridae; genus Hydra; species Hydra viridissima. The sequence continues at coordinate 88,658 of QPEY01000276.1, read as the reverse complement.
CCTGGCTTGGCTCTACAAACCAGCTTATATGAAAGTCATCAAAAACAAGGAGATATTTTCTTTCAAATCAAGGTCATCTTTCTCCTAAGTGAATTCAGTTTTAGATGAATTTGTATAAATCTGTAAAATCTTATTGTAGGTAAATAAGACCTTTTTTTGAAAACTTATACTAGTTCCCATTAACTTTGTTTAAACATAATATATTAACTCAGGTCAGCTTGGACTTGCTTTAAATCTTTTTAACGTCTTTATTGGAATGCTGTTTGTTAAAATTGCGTATTTATTTTTCAATCAGCATTTTTTGTGCTTCTTTTTTTGTACTAGTTTCTTTTGTGAGAGCTCTTGTCAATTAAAGCCAGTAGCTGCATGAAATTTTTTTTTGTATGAAAGAGTATTTTATTAGCTATAAGAATTTCTTAAAAGTTTTCAAAAGTAACATTACATTTTATTACATCAATTTAGATTCAAATTGTGAAAGAGAAATTGATTACAGTGAAAATCAAATTTCAATTCAAATAAATAGAAATACACCTGTGGAAAAAATAATATATTCATGACCTATACCTTTAGAAAAATACATTTTATTCTCAGCAATTGATGATAATTTACATAACTTTTTTTATTTTTATGTTTAGTGTTTATACATATCTTTAAAAAAATTATTAAGTTCTTTTTCATTTTTCTTATGTAACTAACAATTATGTTTAAAGTAACTGAAAATTTAGTGGAAAAAGTAATAAATATAGAAATGGTTAGTTTGAGTTTATATTGAGGAAAATCAAGAAAATTCAATGTTTACATAACAAATAGTTAAAATATGTTTTGGATTGTTATCTTGTTGAAACATCTAGAGCAACGGCATGTTATCCTCAGCATCCGGAAGCATCATTTCTTGAAGTATATTAACATAAATGACAGTTGTGATATTGTCTGTTACTAAATAAATAGAACCAATACCATTACGAGAAACAACCTCATACCATAATGCTTCCACCACCAAATTTTACTGCTTTTATATGTCGTTTTTTGAATAAAGGTACACTTCTAGGTGATCTTGAAAATAAATTACCTTCAACTAAACGTCCTCTAATTGTACGTGATGTTATATTTAACTTTAAGTTTTTTTTAATGGTGCTGCTGGTAAACTTTTTAGCTTCATGAATAATTAATTTATATTATCAGTAAAAGTAGTTTTTCTTCATGTTATCATAATGTCAAAAATTTGTCAACAGCATGCCCAAAAGACTTATTGAAGTTAAAAAAAAGAAAGGACATGCAGCAAAATATTGTTGTAGTTAATGTATCAAGCAATAATATACCTTTTGCAAAGAAAAAAAAGAAGTTATTTCTGTTGTCAATTGTTTTATTATTTATTTTAACACTAAATTAGCACTATTTTATTATTAATTAACACTAAACATTATAAAAATAAAAAAAGTTAAATATCATCAATTGCCGAGAATAAAATGCATTAATTGCTGAGAATAAAATGTAATTTTTTTCTACCACTGTATATCTCCAGCTCAAAAACAAAAGTAACGAAAAATGCAGATGATAGTATGAGTAAATTGCTTATGTGTTTAATCTAAAATTAAATTCATTTTTAATACAGGTAAAGGAGTACTTAAATCGCTTTGAGACGATTCCTGACATCCTTGAGCTTGATCATTTAACTGTAGCTGGTGACGTCACATTTGGAAGAAATGTAACTCTGAAAGTGAGTGTAAAAATTTTAGTTTGTTGTTTACAATATCACACCCTGCTTAATCTACTACCACAATAATAAAAGTTTTCAAAATCTTCATGTTTGACGTTGCATGATTATTTACAAGGAAGCACAACATTTACTTTTAGAATATGGCAGCTATAAACACAAATTAACCTCATATTCAAATTTTATATGCACTTCTTTATCATATGCTCATTTAATATCAATACAAAAGCTACGGAACTTCTTAAAAACACTACATCGAACTAATCAATAACATGGATTCAAACTCACTAACCGTTAATTTATATTTGTTAATGAGTTTGAACCCAAACTTAATATAAAGTATAAACCATTGCATTGAAAAGGTGGTTAGTTAACGCTGTTAGAAAAACTTGCCCATAGCAGCTGTAAGTTCAACAGCAAATCTTGGAGTTTTATCAATGTGCTCACCTCTGGCTATAATTTCATAAAATTTCAGTTACAAAAATTTGTCAAATCGTAGATTACAGAAATCACTTAAAGTTGGTATGGTCATGACCCGTGTCATTTAAATTAAACATGTTGACATTTTAGCGCTTGATTTACCTTAAGCCTATATCTTAATAAAATTTTAGTTACAAAATGTTTGCTTTAGATCATAACATTGTTATTCTTTTTTGATTTTTCTCTTTTAATCAATTTCTTAGCATAATAACTTTACTGTGATCATTCTCTTGTAATCGATTTCTTACAATAACAACTTCAGTTTGCAAACTAACAGTCGCAAACGCGTACACACTATTGTAGCAGCGGTTGACGGTTGGGTTACCAGAGTTTTTGTGAAGTTGTATCGCACAGTCCGAGACAAAAAAAAGTTAAACCTAAAATTCATCAAATCCAGAATTTTTAACGATTTTTTTTTACTAGGGTACTGTTATTATCATTGCCAATCACGGTGAGCGTATCGATATTCCATCTGGAGCAATTCTTGAGAACAAGATTGTCTCTGGAAATTTGAGAATTTTAAACCACTAAAGTTGTTCACGTAATTAAGTGTTTTTTAAGATTATTTTCCTGAATTTTAATTGAATTTTTATAAATCTTTTTTTTTTTGTGGCTTTTTTTTTTGTTGTTGTTGGATTACTTTTTATTTTATTTTTACGTTTTCTTCTTTCATTCTTTTTTTTTTTTATTTTCCTTTGGAAAAAGTTTTATGGTCTCTGGAAAAATTGTCAGTTGCTATAAAATTTTATCATGAAAAATTTTGTGTCATGTAGCAGTATTGATTAAGATTTTTTTAAAGAATTTTTCAATTATATTAGTATATGTATCAAAAGAAATTTAATATATTAAATACATTTTTCGAATTTTTCATTTCTATAACATTTATATCATAGTTGTAAGCATAAAAGAGTATTCTTGTGATGCTATTTGCAAAATCATGCCTAACATTGTGTTGCATTCAATAATATATTTAAGTCCCACGCTGTTCTATTATATGAAACGAAGAAACATTACTGATGCTGTATTGCTAAAGTTTTCTTTTTACTTCTTAAGAAGGATGAATGTCGAAAAATCTCTTACAAATGAGTCTATATTCCGCAATATTCTGAAATACACGCAGTATATGTTTTCAGCAGTAAAAATACATTTAACTTTCTTGAATGAGACGATAAAGTAAGGAATTCCAACGGTTAATAATAAATACGACCCTTTGGAATTCCTGATATAAACTATGATTTGGTCGTACCAGTTTTGTTTTTTGGTCAACCAATAGAAAAAGAAATTACATAGGGCTTAAAGTGTTTGAAATGCTCTAGTACTTATCATAAACAAAGAAAGCAAAAATTTCTTTTAGCTCAGCGATAAAAAGGGTTTGGTGTTTAATAATGATTGATTGGTTAGTAAAAAACTCACAAAGAGAATTTTGAAAAAAAGTTTAAAGAAAACAGACAAGAACCATTAAACTATTTTCCATATTTTTTCTGACCTGTTAAATCGTGCTTGATCGTAATAAAGTGAAAGACAGGCCGTATATACATATTACCATGAGCAGCTCTAAGTTTTGGACGTAATGTTCATTAACTGGCAAATATTCTTAAATTAACACACGAAAGTGCAGAACATGAAAAGTTCCTGGGTATCTCAATAGTAAATTATGGAAAAGATGATCTATTTCAATCTAATACTTTATGTCCAAAGCTGTAAAACTGTTCCCATTCCCAGTTCATATTTACTTATTCCATTCCAAACACGACACGATGAGACAAAAAAAAAAAATTAAAAACGCTATTTGATTATAGTTTTTATAATGCAAAACGATTTAACTGCTGCTTGTAGAGCCAAGCCAGGACTGTCACCGGTATTGTAAAAAAAAAAGATTTTTTTTCGAAAAAACCAAACTTTTAATATTTAGGTTATGTAATGCTTTAATGATCCATTTTTACAATTGTAAGATTAGATTTATCTAATTCATTAAAAAAATTTTCCTACTTTGGATGGTTTGTAGGTCCTTACAAAAACTCATCATTAGCAACGACCCTAACAGCAATACTACTATCCTTGTTGAGTCATACTGTAGGGCCTAATGATGCTTCCCTTAATCATCAAACATCGACATTTTTAAGTTATTGTAATGCAAGTGATTCCTTTTCAGTCCTCATGTTTGTTTGTCGAATTATTCATAATTTAACAATTTGTACGAAAAGCTTTGTTTGCATTTTAACTAAATATTATATTTTTTTTGTTTATATATTTGATAGCAAAAGGAAATAAAAAAAATAATGAACAAAAAAGAAAAAGAAGGTTTAACGGCTATTTTAAAAATAGTGCTGAAAACTAGAGTCAGATACCACTGTTTTCCTCATCAACTTGCAATAGCTTTATTGGTTTATTCGTAATAGGTTTATTCGTAATAATACAAACTGAAAACAGTTACTAAATTCTTTTTAAATTCAAAATTCTTATGGGCATTTAGAAACTTTTTATGTCCAAATTGTGAAAGTCATAATTGAAATTTTCTTCTAAAAAATGCATTGGTGGTAAGACACACAATTGGTCTCGAGTAACATAATATAGCCTCGATGTCCTAAAAGCATTTCAGTTACAAGATTTTTGCTTGAAATGGGTGTTATTTCTGCAATTCTTTACTTCAACCATGGTGCATTTAGTCTTAGAGTTTTCAAGCTCTTTAAACATAAAATTTATTTAAAAAGGTTCTGCAATTTTAAATGTAGTTTGTGTGATGTGTAATGTCTACAGGTTATAGTTTGTGTGATGTGTAAGAAGATATAGTAAGCAAACAGACTAATTTCTTTTGCTTTATCAAAGAAAATGATTGCTTAAAAAAAAAATGGTACCAATGTTAAAAAAGGAAGGTTAAAATTTAAAGCCAAAATTTTTCTATCATTTTATTGTTTTGCTAAATCTCTACCTCCTAAAAATATGCAAAAAAAAAAAAAAAAAAAAAAAAAAAAAAAAAATTCTCAAAAAAAAATTAATTCAATCTCAAAAAAATCTGAAAGTTTTTCTCAACCGTTCCTTTTCTATCTTTCCCCCTGTGTTATTTTGAATTCTCGTCCAGACAATAG
>QPEY01000276.1:52210-82538 GCA_014706445.1 Hydra viridissima | reverse complement strand
AAAAAAATTGATTGCTTAAAAAAAAAAAAAAAACAAAGTTAAAAAAGGAAGGTTAAAATTAAAACCAAAAATTTTTCTATTATTTATTTTTTTGCAAAAATCCCACCCCCCAAAAAAAATGAAAAAAAAAAAAAAAAAAAAAAAAAAAAAACATTCTCAAATAAAAAGGCTCAAATTGGCTTTCATAGATTTTAATTCATTCTCTTTATTTCATGTGTTAGCACATAATTGCTAAGTTTCAAAGCTTAAACCGTACTTTAACTTGAAAAGGTAGGACCCTGTTACTGTGAAGTACGGAAAAGTAATTATTTATCTATAACTATTTTTTTTTTTTTTAAATATTTATTATATAATATCTAATTTTAACTTTTACTTACATATATTTTTATTTTAAAATACTTATTAAAAAAATTTTACGAATTGTTAAATTAAAAAATTTTAAAGGTTGACCAACGGAAACGACATTGATCCGTAGAAATAGATATCAACCCGCAGAAACTACTTAGATCCACTGAAAAAAAAAATTACTTTCAAAAAAAATCCTTTTTGAGATAGAGTCCAAACGATGCAAACTTTACGCGCCGCGTTAAAAAGCTTTTTTAATGAGATCGTATAAGAGTATTACAGAAATATCTCGCATGATTTTTAAAAAGAAGACAAAAATAAAAAAAAAAAAAAAAAAAAAAAGGCTTTCATTATGAACTTGTTAAGCATTTCGGAAAATTTTGCTTTCAAAAAGTTTTTGACTTTTTTAATTTACAAAACCGACTGTAAGTAGGTCTATTTGAGAAAGGATATTTTTGGTCTGATCGCAGATGACTCGTTTAATTAGTAGTTAACTGACCCACAATTTTAGTTATGCGGTCATTATGCTTCTTCAATTGCATAATCTGTTACAACATTTATCATTAAATTTTATGTTAGAAATTATTGCGGAATAGATTAACCATAAATTTTAATTATGCTCACAGCACAGTATCTATTTTAAACTATTGCTTAAGGAAATAATGTAAGAATAATCAGTCTGAAGAGTTTATTTACCTTAAGCATCTAGGCGAAACTAATTCCGATTTTACGCTACAAATTTTAAGTAAACGTTGTCGCCATGTGGCGTGTGAAAAGCGAAAAATTCATTCATATATGATGGGTTTACAATATTCTAATGTGTTTTGTTAAAAATGATTTTTAATTTTGAAACTATAACTTAAATTTCAGATATTGTTGACTTATTTTCAATAACAATGGTTTTGTTGAAATGACAAATTGACGCTGTGAACGACTACTTGCTGATATTTTGAGTTCTATGTTTATTTAGAAAATCTTGATTTTCATTTTTGACTTGGTGAGTCGAATTTGTGAAAAATTATATTTTTCATTAGGGAAAGTTTTTATAGTTATTTTTATTGTTTATTTTTATTTTATTGTTACTTTTATTAGACTGGCATTTATAAATTAGTTAAGTATGACCAAAGAGTATCAAAAAACACCTTTGCATAGTGAGAATTCCTCCAACTCTTCTGATGAAAACTCCCCAATAACCATGTCAAAATTGCTTAAAACAGATGAAATTGAAATGATGGAGAGCCATGACTATGCAAGCCCACTAGAGCTTAAAAAAGGTTTAGAACAAATAGATGGGATTAAAAAAAAAAATCTAATATATGAACCACTTCCACCACGAAATAAAAAAAATGGATTCACAAAAACAGCACACTCTTCTTCATATGATGAGGAGCATCTTTTGCATCATAAAATCAATAATGACTTACAAAGAAAGCTACATAGATTTTTGTTTTTTGTTATACTGCTTATGTCTCTTGGTGCTTTTATTTTGTCTGTACTGACAACATTTGGTATTACACAAGCAAGTTGCAATAAGTGCATAAAAGGTGATGTTTATGGTTCTGTATATAGATAAAATAATAATTGATATTTTTATCATGTATATATAAACTTATGTGTAAATACTACTAAATTAGAATTGACTCTCAGCATTAATCTAAATAGCATATGCTGTTCTTTTTTAAATGTCAATTGTGGAACATATATATATATATATATATATATATATATATATATATATATATATATATATATATATATATATATATATACAATGTATGATTATATGTATTCAGTATTTTACAACTGGTTTAATCCTAATACTTCAAATGGATAAAATTATAATGAAATCTTCCTAGTTACGATGATAACATTGTCCATATATATATAACAATTCAGTTAAAATCCCTTATGTAATTAGTGTGAGAAATCTGTCAAAAAAGAAAGATGATGATAATGATAACATTTTTCACATTAATCATATAAGTAATTCTGTTTAGTTATGCTTTTCTAGACAAAACTTATGTGTGGCACCATAATTTTTTTATATTTGAAATTATGCATTGTTTTTTGTTTTATAAAGCAACACATGTATTTTAATTTCATTTTACAATGTATATCTATATGTATTCACAATGTATATTTATATGTATTCAGTATTTTACAACTGGTTTAATCCTAATACTTCAAATGGATAAAATTATAATCAAGTCTTCCTAGTTATGATGATAACATTGTCCTCATAGTTTATAAAAATACATATTGCAATGATATCATAATATAGATTTTTATAATTTGTTTTACTTTTACTTAACATTTAAATTTTGGGGCTATTTTACTATTAGATGTGTATATTTCTCCAATATCTGCTCCTCCTTCAAATGAAGGCCAAATCTTTGATGCAGTGAAATTTCATGAACTTCAAAATAACATAACTTATCTTACACAAGTTGTAGTAAGCAATTCTCTTATTTTTTCTGACAAAACTATTCAACCAATAATGTTTTAAGTTTTTTTTTTTTTTTTTTTTTCAATTAGACATTATTGCGTGATCAAGTGAGGTATCTTGAAGGAAACTTTGTATGTATATTTTATTCTTTTTCTTTTTCTTTTTCTTTTCATTATTGTAATCAAAGTGTAATTCTTTATAAATCAATTATTTTACTTTTGTCAAAAGTTCTACTTTTATTGTTGGTAATTTTTTAGAGTATTACTAAACCACCAACAGCACAACAAGGACCCGCTGGGCCACCTGGAGATTATTATTTGAAAAAGTGTGAGTACAAAGTGCAATCAATATCTACTGCTTTCACTAAAGATATTGATCAATCTTATGTAGTGTTGCCAATTACTGCTGAAAAGGTTATTTTTTATCTTATTTGATTTTTTTTTGAAATGCCTGGTCAGAATTCTAGTGTTTCTTGCAATTTGCTGCTAAATTTGATATAGATAATGATATAATCTTAAGGTTCTCTTAACTATGGCACATTCCAAATCTCTGAAAGTATTCTATAAAGATATGAACAGTTTAATACCATTATAATAATCATCAAAACTCTAATTGGTTGTCTCTTTTAGAATTTTATCATTATTGGAGTAACATGTGTAGGCGGTGCTGAAAGCGGATTATTTCAAGAAAACAATGGGGTTGAGACTGTTTATAAATGCAAGTGTGCTGGTCAGGCAAAAACTCAACTCTTTAAAACTGATGATTTAAAATGTCGAGCACATTATTGGCAGTGCCCACTTGACATCTAAACTCATAACAATACAATAATTCTTCATAAAAATTTTCAATTTTATTGTTCCAGTAAAATGAAATAATTTAACACATGATCTTGATAAAAGATGTCTATGACAATTAATTAGGGTCTTTAGGCTCAAATTTTCAAAGAGTTATTTTTTCAGAATAAGATTTATAGAAAAATTTGTAAAAACAATTTTCTACTTTGTATAAATATTTTTCTACCATATATAAATATGTTTTCTACAGAAATATTTGTTGTAAATAATGTATATAATCAAAAAATATTTTCTTTATCACACTTTATTCGTTTTGTGGAGAAAAATGTGCGTTTCAGTATTTTTACATAGTGAACAAAAGCTTTAACTGCACGTTACGTCATTTGACTGAACACAGATATAAATGGGATCTAATCTTAATCTAGTAACCTAAAAAAAACTTTGATAGGCTTGATAGCCCATAGATGAGTGCGTTTGTCAGAGGGATGTAACTCAAAACTCTGTTTACATCGTCTGCGGACGCAATTGTTGTTTTAAATTTTGCATAAAATAGCATTAAATATATTGTAAAGTGCTAAAAGTATTGTAATGAAAGAATGTTTTTTTATATAATACAATCCATTTTCGAAGTAACCAAAGTTAGAGGAATTGATTTTAACAATGTATGTATGTACCCACTGAACTATGAAGAGCAATTCATCTCTAGTGTTAGAAGTCATGAAAAAAGTACACATCCGTTTCTTCTTAAAATGTATAACTTCTCAAGTATCAGAGTTTTCACCAGAGCAGTAAACGTTTTATTTGTAAAGTTAACAAGTTTACAATTCACGACAATTCTACTTTTTACTCTGCTAAAAATGGCGTTGTGGAATACTCATGGTGCTTTTCGATATGTGTTTCTTGTACTCAACTGCACCAAATCTTCCTTGCGAAATAATTTCACAAATGTCATGTCAAAGAATTCCATGGCTGCTGAGAGAGTTGCAGTACCTGTAATTATAAGCTAAGGGGTATTGCCGGAAGAAACAGTTCGGCTCAGTCGGCCAGATGGACTAGGAGGCTCTTCCGTTTTTTCCAATATTACATAGGTTTTTATGGCTTTCTAAAATAAAAACTTTTATTATAATCACTCAGGTTCCTCTTTTAGTGATATTTTTTTCTTTACTGAAGGATCATGCTAAACAAGGACAATTCTTGTGCTTATGAACAACACTGGGCTGTCAAATTCCAGGAATAAAAATATAGCATCAAGTTGCAACCAATCAAGTCGTTTGAAATTTAAAAAGAAATTCAATCCCAAGATAGATTTTTGGGCAAAGCACTTGAAAACCACTTCATAAAAATATGAAGCAAAGTTTTAACTGAAAAGAAAAATATAAAGGATAAACTTGCTTTTCATTTCAATCGCGTTCAGGTTCTTTTTGTAATTGATGATAGGAACAGATTTAAAATGCAAATCTTCCATCATCAACTTTTATACTTTTATACGCATAAAATAATAAAAAAAAAAAACAACTTCTAAACGTTTATGCAACAGTCGTTTGCTTTGAGAAATACGGCCTTCCTGTTAATTTCTTTCAATTATCTATCTTTAAGTTCAATTAATACATAACTATTTGTTTAAAGTAAAAAAAAGAACTTCCTGAGTTTAGTTGCATTGTTTGCCACATTAGAGTGTTTTATGTGATACTTTCAAGGAAAAACGTCTTAAATTCAAAATAATGCACCATTTTCTTTCTTTTAAAGGATTCCATTGATTCATTAGAAATGCTACTTGGAGATATAAAAATCTTCCATCACATGCGATAAACAAACTGAACATGTTTTATAAAAATAATTGTTCAGAGCCTATCCTTACAAGGAATATTCTCGATCAAGCTTAACCATTTAATCCTGGTGGTAAACATTGCAATTTGTGCTTGACGGAAAAAAAAATGCAGCTTTTATTGTTTATGTTTCACATAAAAGTTTGATTGGTTTGTGAATGTTTTAATGTAGTTTATTTTATCTATTGTTAGCAGCTAAGCATTCAACGATCAGATGGTTTGGTTGTCCAAATAATTTTAACAGTCTGACTGCCTCATTGTATATGTATTTCTATTTACCACATCACGTTGAAGCTGAGCGTGCTCAATAAACGAAGCGAGTTAACATCAAAGTGCCGCCATGAAAATAAATTTTTAATAAAAAACTTTAATACGATGATTGCAGACAAAAACTTTTAAGATGTTGTTGAGTTCGAATTCAAATCTGTAACTTCTTTTTATCTACGTATCTTTATCAAATAAGTCCAAAGTTGGGTATTGGGTGATAATTTAGACTTGTTTTTACATGTTAGTAATTATCTTAAATTAGGATTTGATTTTAAAACTACTCTATATCAAACTTTTCTAAATATTTTTCTTAGTATTGGAGATTCACGGTAATGATACTGTTTAGAAGGTTTCATACTCGGATTGAATTTTATTGTTCTTCACAAACTGTTTTTTTCTAATTTGGCTTGTAATACCTACCAGTTGGTTTTCGTCGTAACCGTCTTTATTGAGTTTGAAAATTTATCTCAACTTTGTGAATGTGAATCACTGCATATTTAAGCTTTGTGATTGTAATCTTTTAACATTGCGCTTAAAATTTTTGGGTCGTAATTTAAGTGAGATTCAATTTGAATATTTGTTATTTCTTTCCTGTAAACTTTAAACTAATATTTACCTGTGGTGTTATTCATTATCATTACATCAAAGAAGTTCAAAGTTTTATTTTCGCTTTCGATTTTGAATCTGTATAGTATTGCCGAGTTTTGTTTGTTTAAAATAGTTTTGAATTGTTCTGCTTTTTGAGTTTCTAAATCTTAGATAGAACTTTAAGTTGAGAGGAGAATTTAATGCTGTTGCAATTTTAAAAGCATTTTCTTTGTGTGTGTGTGTGTGTGTGTGCGTGTGTGTGTTTGTGTGTGTGTGTGTGTGTGTGTGTGTGTGTGTGTGTGTGTGCGTGCGTGCGCGTATGTGTGTGTGTGTGTGTTAACTTTGTAAAATATATTGTTTTAGGTTTGGCACTTATTACAACATTGTTAGCAAATTTTTCTTTGACTGGCACACAGGCATTACTTCTCAATGAGCTATTAATATAAATCCGTCACTTTTTTCAGCCCCATAGATACCATCATTTAAGCTTTGTAACCTCTTTCACAATGCATTTAACAAATTGACCATAGGCAGGGAGGTTGGGTACAATCATTGGATTATCAAGAAACTGTTTATGTCTCGCTTTTTTAGACAACATGTAAAAAGTGATCTCCTCAGTTTTCCAACTGATTAGATCTGATAGACTTTTAGCTTCAGGAACTACTTTCTCATACCTTAAACATTTTTTAATTTTGTTCAGATATGCAAATAGCTCGCACAGTTTTTGTTAATCCTATGAGATTCGATTGTCAAGGGTTAACTAAGAAAATGTGTTTAGATTTCTTCAAAAAAGTATGTTCATTTTTCTGTCAAATTTTGGATTTAGCTGAACTCTCAAACTCCAATGCCCTAATTCTCAAAATCATTTTAAAAACTGCAAAATGGCTTCAGGGTTTTTTCACTTTTAAGCCTCCTCTACAAGAAAATTGATAATTAGCAGTTTTCTTGAGCCTTCTTGTGACTGTCTTTTGGGGGTGAACCCAACGCATTTCAAAAACTGTGTTAAGACGTATATTTTGCAATTTTGGGAATTTCGGTCACTTATCCCGACGGGATCCTTCCCATTTTTATGCTGAAGGATACAGAGATAGAGCCTTAAATGGGTTGCCTTTAGTGTTGTTGTTGTTTTGTATGTGGTTCGTGTATAATTTTTTTATAATTCGTGTAGCAGTAAACTCCTAGACTTCTAATACTTTAGACCTACGCTAAGTTTAACAACAAAATCTTCATACAATTAATAACAATATATTAATTTCTCAATCGAAATATAAATGCTAATGACTCTTACTAATGGTCCTTCTCATTTCACTTAACAAATACTCTCAAATATTTAACTCAATTATATTCTTTAAATATTTACAAATGAAAATATTCTTTTACAACATTTGGACTCACAGCCAAAGTGTCAATCTATGTGAGAGCAATTCTCATTTTAAAATCTTCTCTTTCCCTTTGAAAAATATCCCTTTACTTCTTTACCTCTTCTTTCCAAATATCTTTTTTTCTTTTTTTTTTTTTTTCTTTGCAAAAATCTCTTTTTAAAAATCTCCCAAGAATTCTCCTATCAATTCTCCCGTAAAATTTTCAATCAATACTCCATAATGTCTTTCAAAAAAAAAAAAGTAATTCTCTCGACTTTCTCACATAATAAATTTCCCATAAAAAATCTCTAGATTTTCTCAACCGTTCTTTTTCTGTCCCAAGAAGTTTCCTTAATAAGATGTTGTTCTAGCATAGACAAATTTTTTTATCTTCAAGTTCGTTTTAGTGTATTAGTTTTGACCTCTTAAGATGAGTTTCCACTCATCCGTTTTAGCTACGGGAAAGGGAAAGGGATGGGAAAATTAATCACGTGAGTGTGCGCAGTTTCTAATTACATTTTGAAAAATAATCATTGCGCATGCTTACGTGATGAATTTTCCCATCCCTTTCCCTTTCCCGTAGCTAAAACGGATGAGTGGAAACTCACCTTTAGTCATGGTTCTGTAAAAATAGGTTTTACTAGTTATCTTTTGATTAGCGTTTGTCTCTGGTCTCAACTTGTTTGAAAAATCATAAAAGCAGTAACAGAATTGTCGCGTGCTTTACAAATTGAACTATTATTATTTAATCAGAATAGTTAGAAGTGAATTTCTGGTCGTTATTGCAAAAACGTTTTAAAACTTTTACTGAACACTACACCAAAGCTCCTTAGAAGCTTTGAAAATCAGACCAAATTAAAGCTTCGTGAAGTCTCACAGATGAATTGCATAAAAAAAAAAAACACTACAGGTTAATTTCAATGTTTTTTGAGGGAATACTTTAATATATTTATTATGTATTGTATATTTCCAAGTAAAAAAAAAAAGAAAAAAAAAAAAATTTACATATTGAATTTCAATATGTGGTTGGGTTCAGGGTTGGGCTGCCAAATTTTGAACAACCGGCTCGCTATTATTTCAAAAAAAAAAACGGTAAATGCGTACATTGTCTTCATTAATTTTTATACGGTATAAAATATATATAACAAAACAAAATATTTATTGCACAAAATAACTAAACAAAATATTTATTGAAATTATTAAAATATATAATAAATATTTATCTTGCATAAACATACTATTAAAATGGCTTATTTTTGGTTTTAGGGTTAATTTAACAAGCGGCTCGCCAAGTTTCAAAAATTTTAACAACCAGCTCGCACAAGCCGGACCGAGCCGGCTCCAGCCCACCCCTGGTTGGATTTGCATTAGCTCAATTTATTGCAACTTTTATTCTTTACGTTTTCTTTAATATCTTGGTCAGAACCTATAACAAAATTGAAGTTTAGGAAAAGAAGTACTTTTTTTTAACGATAAAAATTCTCAAAATATATAGAAAAAAATTTTTTTTTTTTTGACGAACTCTTTAAATATCTCTGTCTCTTTAAATAACTTTTTAAAAAACTCTTTCTTAGATTTTTTTCAAAAAGTTTGTTAAAGTACTTATTTGTGATGAATTACTGCCATCCTTAAATTTCATTGCAATTTTCGTGAACGAAAATGAGAACGAAAATTAAAGCCTTTCGTTTGCGAGAACGAAAACGAGAACGATATTTATTTTAAGAACGAAAACTGAATAAACACAATAATTTTTTAATTTTTGAACTAAATAAAAATTAAATCAAAAATTATTATAGAACGAAAATATTTTCGTTCTATTTTTAAAAACGAATTGAATTTTTTGATATATTATTATCATTATATAACTATTGAAATATTATTCGAATGTAATAGTTATAGAGTTCGAATGTAATTATTCGAATATAATTATTCGAACTGAATAAAAGTTGAATCGAAGACTATCTTAGTACGAAAATATTTTCATTCTATTTTTAAATTTCATTCAAAGCCTTCGATTTACGACTTCAAGCATAAAAATATTAACCTTGTTTTTTTATTTTGTTAAACATATCTCGCAAGAAGCAGTTACCAAACGAAAACTTCATAATGAGTTTGAGTAAACATTTTGTTGGTAGAAAGAAAAATAGTGCAGTATGGAAATGGTTTGATAACGATGCATTATCCGACAAATCAGTATGTTTAGCAACACTAGATAGTGAAAAAGTATGCAATGCAAAGTTGTGTGGAAAGAACCCAACAAATCTTAAGGTTTGTTTATTTTTCTGTTTGATAAATTGTTTTTATTACAAAACAAACGAATCGTTTTATAATTTTCCAGTGAATATTCAATAACTTATACGAACTTATTTATAGATAGTTAGATAAATTGATAATAAAAAAAAATTAAAAACACAAATAACTTATACGAACTTGTTATCTTTTTTCTAGCTTCATTTAAGAAGAAACATTCCTTCTGTACACATCGAGCTTGAACTGATGGTATCAAAGAAATTAAGTGAAAAAAGCACATGGGGATAAAAAGAAAAGCACTGGATGAAGGTGGGTGCACTGATTTATATTCTTCATAAACTCAGAACCAGACATACTCGTTAGTTAATTGTATTAGTAGTCGTTTGTTTTCGTTTTATGACTTTCTTTTATTTCAAACTGCAGAACGTTTTTAAGTTTCTATTTGTGCATAATATAGTTACACTTGATTACATTTTCTCATTTTTGCGTTCGCCTATAGCACTGAGTCTTACTTCTATTAATTACATATGCCTATAATATCTATATATTATATTACATTAAAATTAGATGAGATAAAAATATTATTCGACGAACGAAAATTGAACTGAATAAAAACTAGAACTAAAATTGTTGCCACCGAACTGAAAGAAACTAGAGCTATAATTATTTTCTGAACGAAAATATCACTGGTTGGAATGAAGTCTGAGTCAAAATTCCATCGGAATGTCGGAATTTTTTGGAGTTGACAACATTTTGACTGTTTTTTTCGGCATTTTCGACCTAATAAATATCTGTCGAAATTCAAAACTTTTGCCAATTATATTTGTTTCGAAAAAACTGTTTGTTTTTGTTCAAAGTCTGAGAAACTTATCAACAATCTCATTCATCTTAGTTATCTTAACTACAACAATTTGTTCCATTTTGCTATATTCGTCATATTTTTTAACTTCCTTTCAAATTACAGTTTTGTTATTACGTTTTTGATGAAAACAGATGAACCATGAGCAGCGGTACAGATTAGAACGAATTTTAAAGAAGTTCGAAAATGAGTCGAACTTTTAATATTCGAATCAAATTACGTTCGACTTAAGAAAGTTTGAAACTCCAAAAATTCAATTTTAACACAAGGTTTCATTCGAACTTTCTAACCAAAATCTTTTCTATTTGAAAAAATTCCGAACATTATTCAGAAATGAACACGGAGTTCCGGGACTTTCTGTCAAATAATCCAAATCTCCTCGAGAAAACCTCTCGGAATTCAAACTTGATTGCATTTAGTTGAAGTTTTTTTGTTTTAATTCCGACAAATCGGAATTATTATATCGGATAATTATTATATCGGGCATATTCCGACATATCGGAATAAATCCGTCGGAACTTATTTAAAAAAAATCCGATTCCGAAAGAATTCGGATTTTCGATCAAACACGATCAAATTCGACCGGAACGCAGACCAAGTCACATTCTGAAAAGATCAATCGTAAATATTGGAATATTGATTTAAATTGCATCTAATTTTTAATTTTCTATTTTTATCTAACATATTTGTTTTAGGGAAGTTATTTACATTTCACATTTACAAGTGCAAGTTTTCACTTCTGATTTACAGAAAAATAGATCAATTAATTTTCCCAATGTCATTCTTTTTTCAAGTCAATTTTAATTATGATAAAAAATCTTATTTGCTTTTGATGACATTTTTACAAAATTTGACACAAACTTCCCTTAACTGAAAATTTACTGAAATTGAGCAGAAAATTTATTAATGTTTGAAAATAAACATTTTAATGCATTTCATGAAAAAACCATTCACAACAAAGCCCATCAGCCTTTAAACTATATGTACGTTAGTGCAATAACTATTATCATTATTATTTCGTTACGAAACTGAAACCCCTTACATTCGAGGAACAATTATATGCTGACGACGGTAGCAACGTCAATTTTTAAAAAAACTTGAAAAAAATTTCCCCACCTTTTTATTTTTTTTTTGTTCACACCTCGTGCAGTTTGACTATCGGTTTCAATTTCACACTGAATTTTTATATGACGTTCTAGATTGCTTTTAGAGCACATTCCAGCCAGCTGTTTCCATTTGTTTATAAACAAGGTATTTACAGACGATTGTTAATTTTTTTTTCTTTGTTTAGATCCCAGCTATACCGTGTGAACTCGCTCCAGCGTGGGCCAGTTCACTATATATAATTAATTTATTATTATTAAATTCTATTTTCTGTTTCAGCTGAATATATATATATTATATATTTTGAAATATTTTCGAACATTAAGGAATATTTTTGAATATTTTGGATAAACCATTTTGTTTTCAGTGCAAGATAGCAAGTCTTACAGAGAGGAAGAAAAAAGCAAGACATTTAATTACCTTTAAACCACAATAAAATGTCTTATAGAAATTCCAGCAACAATGTTAAGTAAAACAGGTGTATTTGGATGAAGAATCTACCCTCCTCTTCTAAACAGAAAAAGGATGCAAGGACTCCATCTATTGAAAAGCTAACCAATCTTACAAGGATGCCGACAAACCGCCAAATTCCTGGAAATGGCACTTTTCTGTTCAACAGCGAGAAACGCAGATTAGATCGAATCAAAATATGATTACGGATATAGAATTGCTCTGGAGGGAAATTCTAGACTTTCCACTATTTTCCAGCGCACTCATCAGAAAGAAACTCAATAGTCTGATCTATATGACAAAAACGAAAAAAAACCGTCTGATAAATTCACTGTAACACTATTTAGTTATTTGATGTCACCATTGTTATTGGAGAATTGAAAAGCAAGGAGGGTAAAGCAGTGGCGTAGCTAGCATGGGTAACACCCGGGGCGGACATCGATGTTGTCACCCCTTAAAAACGGTTAAAATTAACATTAAAAGAAAAAAAACCAGATAAGCTTGAAGTATGATTTTAATTCAACAATTTAATTAAACATTACAAAAAGTATTCCTGTACCATTTATAACCGCATATAGTAATGCTTGTAAAATAAGTAAAAAGTTAAGTGTGGAAGAAAGATTGGTTATTCAATGGTCAAACAAGCCCCTTTGGAATCAATCTACCTAAGAAAACGAATCCGACCATCAAAAACTCAACCTCAACCCAGCTCTTCTCAATCGCAACCCACACAAACACATATAACTATCTCTGATTTTTCACCCGAATCGCCAACCTCTTCTTCCATGTCATCTTTTTCTAAATGCAAACCGAAATACCAAAGAACAAGCACTACAACATCGGGTAAGCTAGTACTGAAAAACAACATTTCTACACATAAACCACATGACATTTCTTGCAACCTTCGCTGAACAGGGTCATGATGTGCCGAATCCAAGTAAGACAGTTGTCTGGAAACGAGTAATCTCTGAAGGACAGAAAATGAAAACCAAAATTGTTCAAAAACGTCTAAGCAAAGATCCCTATTGTCTCTAGTTTGATGGTAAAAGAGTGCAAGTGGAAGAGTATCAAGTAGTTCTGCAAAAAAATAAGACAACTGAAATCAAACTCGATACTCTTAACTGTGAGATTGGTTCTGCCACGGCCATTCACAAGGAACTACATTAGCTAATTGATAAATACGATGCTTGGGAAAATGTTTGCATTACAATCTGCGACACGATCGCAGTAAGTACTGGTCGTTAGCACGGGATTGTAAAGCTCATACAGGATGATGTCTGGAACAAGGGCTTTCAGAAGCCACATTATATTGGCTGTCAGCACCATGTTCTCGACCTCATTCTGAAGCATGACATAAATATTCTTATTCAAGAGCCAACGAGCAAACACGAACTCAACTACTCCTTCATTGACAAATTAACAGAAAACTATGTCTCTCTTCAGGCTGATTACTACCTCATTGCGACAGATGATGCTAACACCGGCGAGAACCCTGGATAGCGAGATGATTTCAAGTTCTCATGTGAACTATGTCAGGCATATCGTCATTAAAAAACCACTTCACGTTAGCCTCGAATCAGCTGAAAGAAACTCCCAAATTTACAACAAGCCAGATAGAACTCACGTACAATATATGCTGTTATAGCATTATTTCTGATAACAGAGTGACGCAGCATCCTCGCTCCGGCATGCGACTTCATCTGCTACAAATGGACAAATGCTTGGCTCCATTCGCAACACTACAATGAAGCGTCCTTTAACGAAATGTTTATCTCACTCATCAAGATAAAATCCCAGAAGGCAATTAAGTGATTGAAGACGAATTGGTCAGTCGAGGAGTCATTCATTTTAAATATCTCTTGTACATTTTGTTCAGACTGCTTACTGTTCTGCATCTTATTTGCTAATAAAAGTTGCTTCGTTATTACTATTACTCTTTTGAATAAAGCTAAAAAAAAACATGTCCTTTCTTTGAAAAAAAATATTTTTTCACTTTTTTCTTCCGAAAAGGGGGGAAGCTTTTTTAAAAATCAAAAATGCACTTTATACTCTTAAATTACACATAAACTTTCCTCGATTGCATATGGTTTCGTAGGGAATATTTTTTTGTTAATACTAATGTACACGCTTACTTCACAAGAGTGTAAAAAAATTTAAAATACAGCCGTTACAAAATATTACAACAAAACTTACGGCTCATAAATATATGCCAAACTTTTATTTTAGTTTTAAATAAAACTTCGCATAAAATTTTTCAAAACTTCTCCCTAGGGTCTAAATATACGGCTAATCGTTCCTCATTTTCCGCCTGTAAAAAAATCATAATTTCCAACATTAAACTTTTTTAAACAAATTTCCGTTAATTGGTTAACTCCGTATGTATACTGCTTCTTTTGTTATGGATTTCTCCACCATAAATTTATTAAATCCACAACCTCTATCTCTCAACACATCTTGAATAGTAGACAACATTCATTTCCATTTCTCGTTCCTTCATATTTTTCAAACAGATTGCTATATTAATTTTTGTATCCAATGTTGATGGATGATTGATTCCTAAAATATCAGTTTGTCTTTTATCAACTTCATAATAAATCTTTAAAGCTTTATTATATTTACCGATTCCATTCAAACAAACTGCTATATTATTTTTTGTACGCAAAAATATCAGTTTGTATTTTATCAACTTGATAATAACTTTCTAAAGCTTCATTATATTTTTCCATTCCATACAAACAGTTTGCAGTATTATTTTTTGTACTCAATGTTGATGGATGATTGGTTCCTAAATTATCAGTTCGTATTTTATCAACTTCATTGTAACTTTCTAAAGCTTCATTGTGTTTTCCAATTCCATAAGAACAGTTTGCAATATTATCTTTCATACTTAATGTTGATGGATGATTGGTTCCTAAAATATCAGTTTGTATTTTATCAACTTGATAATAACTTTCTAAAGCTTCATTATATTTTCCCATTCCATACAAACAGTTTGCAATAATATTTTTTGTACTCAATGTTGATGGATGATTGCTTCCTAAAATGTCACTTTGTATTTTACAAACTTGATAATAAATTTCTAAAGCTTCATTATACCTTCCCATTCCATACAAACAGTTGCTATATTACTTTTTGTATCTAAAGTTATTTGATTCTCAGCTCCATAAAAGTTTGTGCTATAGTTTTGAATAGCATCAAGTATATTTATTGCTTCTTGAAAAAAACCTTTATTTGATAAGAATGTTTGAATTTTCTCACTCTGTTGTTGGAACACTTCACACATTTTTGACTGCTTAATTCGAAAAACATGGATAAAGTGGTTATAGAATTGCTTCCCATCATCAACATGTTCCTTTATATCTTCCAACTGTAATCTTAGGAACTCGACAGTGCTTTCACTACAAATTTCTGTTATTTTTTTGCGTTTTTGATAACATTTACATGCTAACTGTGTCATTTCATGCATTGTGTACCTGTCAACGAATAACTTAGTAATATTCTTACTGCATGATTTATCAAATACTCATTGCTTGTTTTCAGGTGTCTTGAAATACTGTGAATAAACTTTTTTGTAATGTGTTGACCATCGCAATATGTTAGTTGGTTTAAAATTTCTAGTGACTTTTCATTCAATGTTTCTATTTTATTTAATACTAAGTTAATTGATGTTATTGCAGACTTCGTTTCTGCTTCAGTGGAGATAGCTTCCTCTAGCATTTCAACAGGATATGATCAAAAAAGATCTAAATATTCCTGCAAAAAAACGCTGTTATTGTTTATATAGAGAATAGCTTGATTAATGGTNCTATTTGCGCTACCATTACACTTACATAGAACCACCACAGTCACATTTTATATCATCACATCAATAATATAAAAATTAATAAAAAAAATCCGCCGCCCTCACATTACTATTACTCTTTTGAATAAAGCTAAAAAAAACATGTCCTTTCTTTGAAAAAAAATATTTTTTCACTTTTTTCTTCCGAAAAGAGGGGGGAAGCTTTTTTAAAAATCAAAAATGCACTTTATACTCTTAAATTACACATAAACTTTCCTCGATTGCAAATGGTTTCGTAGAGAATATTATTTTGTTAATACTAATGTACACGCTTACTTCACAAGAGTGTAAAAAAATTTAAAATACAGCCGTTACAAAATATTACAACAAAACTTACGGCTCATAAATATATGCCAAACTTTTATTTTAGTTTTAAATAAAACTTCGCATAAAATTTTTCAAAACTTCTCCCTAGGGTCTAAATATACGGCTAATCGTTCCTCATTTTCCGCCTGTAAAAAAATCATAATTTCCAACATAAAACTTTTTTGAACAAATTTCCGTTAATTGGTTAACTCCGTATGTATACTACTTCTTTTGTTATGGATTTCTCCACCATAAATTTATTAAATCCACAACCTCTATCTCTCAACACATCTTGAATAGTAGACAACATTCATTTTCCATTTCTTGTTCCTTCATATTTTTCAAACAGATTGCTATATTAATTTTTGTATCCAATGTTGATGGATGATTGATTCCTAAAATATCAGTTTGTCTTTTATCAACTTCATAATAAATCTTTAAAGCTTTATTATATTTACCGATTCCATTCAAACAAACTGCTATATTATTTTTTGTACGCAAAAATATCAGTTTGTATTTTATCAACTTGATAATAACTTTCTAAAGCTTCATTATATTTTCCCATTCCATACAAACAGTTTGCAATAATATTTTTTGTATTCAATGTTAAAGGATGGTTACGTCCTAAATTATGAGTTCGTATTTCATCAACTTGAAAATAAATTTCTAAAGCTTCATTATACCTTCCCATTCCATACAAACAGTTGCTATATTACTTTTTGTATTATAAGTTATTTGATTCTCAGCTCCATAAAAGTTTGTGCTATAGTTTTGAATAGCATCAAGTATATTTATTGCTTCTTGATAAAAACCTTTATTTGATAAGAATGTTTGAATTTTCTCACTCTGTTGATGGAACACTTCACAAATTTTTGACTGCTTAATTCGAAAAACATGGATAAAGTGGTTATAGAATTGCTTCCCATCATCAACATGTTCCTTTACATCTTCCAACTGTAATCTTAGGAACTTGACAGTGCTTTCACTACAAATTTCTGTTATTTTTTTGCGTTTTTGATGACATTTACATGCTAACTGTGTCATTTCATGCATTGTGTACCTGTCAACGAATAACTTACTAATATTCTTACTGCATGATTTATCAAATACTCATTGCTTGTTTTCAGGTGTCTTGAAATACTGTGAATAAACTTCTTTGTAATGTGTTGACCATCGCAATATGTTAGTTGTTTTAAAATTTCTAGTGACTTTTCATTCAATGTTTCTATTTTATTTAATACTAAGTTAATTGATGTTATTGCAGACTTCGTTTCTGCTTCAGTGGAGATAGCTTCCTCAAGCATTTCAACAGGATATGATCGAAAAAGATCTAAATATTACTGCAAAGAAACGCTGTTGTTGTTTATATAGAGAATAGCTTGATTAATGGCGAATGGATGATTTCTAAGCACTTCGGTTATTTCTTTTACTTTTTCTTCGTCATCGTTTGCTTTAATATTTCTTTTCATGAAAAGAAACGCATCTTGCTGGGAGAAAGGATTAATTTTCACTTGCTGAATATTAGCAGACCATGATTTCCATTGTGACGTTACTAAGGTAAATGCGTTTTCTTTATTTGGCACATATTTTTCAAAACTCTTTACACTTTCATCGTCTACATTGTCAAAGATGAATAACGTTCTTTCTCTTTCAAAATAGTTATGAATTTTTCTAGAAACTATTTCAATACCAAATGGATCGCCTTGAGAATCTTTTGCGCTTAACCCTAACACGTGGCAGAGATTAGTCATAGAAATTTGTATTTTGTCTGATGCTGCATCCACCCACACGACATTTTCAAAATGCTCGCTGTAAATTTCTGCATACTTTCTAGTTAGCTGAGTTTTTCCTATTCCATACATTCCAGTTAATATCGTAATTGATTTACCTGACTTGTTTCTTTCGCAAACGCATTTATGAATTTGATTAAGTTCATCCTCCCCTGAAAAGAAAAGTTTTGTTGGTGGTAGGACACCGAAAATTGAGTTTCGGGGTATTAATTCTAAAATACAAAAAACATTTCGTTTTTAACCACGCGATAATATTGTTGAGGATTGTTGAATGCTCGCCATTTCACTAGTACCTGTTATTATCCTTGAGGGGAAAAACGTAAAAAGATATATCCAAGGTTGCTACAAGCCAAGGACACAATAATTTGACATGGTATCGGTCGACCCCCCCTCCCCCGGATTGCCGGAATCATATTTCTCTGAGCTTTGAACAGGGAAAAGTAACATTGTCTCCCTTTAAATCAGTTTATGAAAATTACAACAAGAAGAATTGTTCATATTATTCTGAATTAGGAGAATTGCATTAACTAATTTCAAAGAGAGTTTATTCCATTCCTCTATCCATTAGGTATTTATGAGTAAAAATACTTGCTCAACATTTGCATTAGTATTTCTAAATACTGTTCTTTTAACATAGAACTTTGAAAAAAATCCTCCCATATTTTGAGAACTATGTTTTTCAATATTTCAGAACTATTATCTGACAAGAAGTGTGAGGAAGCTAATTCTAAGTGAAACAAAAGCTATTTATAGCAATACAACCACCCAAAAACATTAATCAATATTTTACACAGTAAAAAATACAAATAAAAAGACGCAAACGCCCAAAGCATTATAACCAATATAAAAAGCGAGAAACAAGAAGAAAATATAGATACGAAAGAGAGGGCCGGGTACGAAAAAAAAGGAGGTATGAGAGAGGCAGAGAAAGAGATGGATGGATAACTACAACATGGTTAGTAGTGCAGGACTTTAGGAATTACGAATAGAAGGGTTGATAACAGAGTTTTAGGTTCTACGAGAAATAAGTAGACCGGAGTTTTAATTTTACAAAAAGAGATTAGAAGAAATAGTTTTGATGTACTTTAAAGTAAAGATATTTTTACTAACGATTACAATACTTTAAAGGAAAAGAATTGTTATTATTAGAGTTTTAAAAAGAAATCTTGAGCGTATAGAAAAGTAAGCGCATTAACAAAAAAATGAGTAAGAGTGCTAAGAGTGCTACCATTACACAGAACTAAGAGGCTTCCCCATACACCTTTAAACCAAAACCTCTTGACCCACGATACCACAAAACCCCATCCCCACTCCCTTAATATACACAATAGGAACTTAGCAGAGAGGAACCCCGCCTCACAGAAGGATTTTTTAATTGACAGTTTTTTTCAAAAAGAAGGGTCTCTTTTTAATCTACAACTTGTGTGTTTTTGCATCGATATATATATAAGAGCTCAATTTCTTCCTAGACTGGCACGTCCTTTAGCAATAATTAAAATGTTGGAATTCTTTTTGTGGTTCACTCTATTTTAACAAGTAGTTTACAATTCTTATGGTACTAATTGTTTGATACTAATTTTTTTTTTCAAAAGGAGTTTTCTGTGCATATAAGAAGTGCAAATATATTTGATTGGAAGAATCAGAGAAGAATGATCTTAAAATAGAAGGGCACTCATCTAGTGGGAGAAAGTAAGATTTGAGTGGCTCATACATGCTAGCAAACCTTTCACTAACTGGAAATAAACTTAGCTATCTTGTTGTTGCATACCTTTTGAGGTCTTTGTAACCAACATCTACAACGTCACAAAACTCCTTAAGTGACTGTACGCGAACAATGTAGATAGAAAAGCGATTATACACTTTGATAATAATAAATTGAATGCAATTGTTCACGTTGTATATTGAATTATATACAACGTGAACAATTGACCTCTCTAATTTGATCATTAGTTTTTTGAATACATTATTTTCTCCTCCAAAGCACTTATCTTAACAGTTATATATTGTATTCTGACATCACTTTATGTACACACTGGTCATGGTCACACTCGGACACCAAAGTAGAAGTTTCATTACCACACTCATCACAGTCAGAAATCTGGTTAGAACATCTTCTTTAGAATCAAAATACTGCACTAGGATTGGAAACAATTTTGTGTACTTGCTTGGATCAGTACTGATGCCAACATTTTGATTTTAGAAAGACTATTTTTTGTACAGTTTTCAATCAACAAAGATATCACATTAGTTACTGTGGTAATTTTAGTTTTGGCACTTGAAAAAATTTTAGCAATTTTAGTGTCACTAAAAATCTCTGGTGTGAGTTTAATAGTGCATGAAATTGAATTGTATGAATGGTGATGCTTCACACAGTGAAATGAAAAAGTGGCTTCCGCTGCCGCTACTTAGTGGCCTTCAGATTGACCAAAATAAAATCTTTTGCCTCCACTACAGATGGAAAGGGACGAACTACAAGAGAAATATAAAACGTTATTTTAGAGTTTATTACTTTTTTCAAGAACAAACGTTCATGACAGAATAATAGGGCAGCATATCAGCACCACGTTGAACCTAGGTTAAAATGTCAAGGTTAGAAAGCCTCGTATTTTGTCTTTCGTTTTAAGTTTCAATTTACGTTTCTCTGTTCGCGACATTTTGCAAAGATGCAATGAATGTAAACAAATAAGTAACTTATCTGTTGTAGGACATTTGTAAATTACATTTGTAACTTAAATCTATCACACATTTTTTTAAAAAAACCATTTTATTAAATTAATTTCATGCTTAAGATGCTTTCATTTGAATATTTTAAAGGTTTATTTAAAGAACCTACGAGTCAAAATTATTTTTTCAAATTCAAAACTGAAATGATTAAAGAGAAAAAAATAAAAATAAAATAAAAAATAAAATAAGAACAAAATTTCTATAGCTTAAGAAGTTTATGCAACAGCGGCCATTGGGAAGAGCGAGCGCAAAATTTTGTGCGAGGACAACAAATTAATTGGAACGGCAAATTTTGAGTCCTAGTACATAAATATGCCATTTTTTGCACGAAGTAAACAAGTATGAGAATAATAAAATTTTGAAATTGTTCTACATCCAGCGTGGCATTTTAAATGCATGAAATTTCAGGTTGCTACCATGGGGGTAATTTGGGATACCCAAGCTGAGGTAAAATGGGTTACTCTCTCAAACTAGCCTTTTGATTTAAATGACTTACAGATCTAGATCTACATTATCATATTTGTTAAAATTTATGATTGATGAGATGAATATTCTAGATCTAATGATCTATCTAGAATTCTATTTCTAGATCTTTTATATAGACCTAGATCTAGACTTGATCTAATCTAGGTCTACTCTAGAAATCTAGATTAGTAAATCTAAATTTTTTTATTTAACAGCTGATGGACTCTAGAATTAGATTTAATGTAGGTTTTTAGATCTATATTACCAGAAGGGCATCAGAATTACCTGGAGTGTTGTCTCGATAGTTCTAATTTTAAAAGCTGCTTCCTGCCCCCCCTGCGGGTGATTCGGCCTAGAATATCATATTCTTTATTTTGTGAAGGAACATCCTAAGCATGTAAAATAAAAAAATATACCAACATGAATTTTACTTATTTTTTTGTCCAGAATCTTGATTCTCAAAGAATGAGCCTATATGCGTTTTAAACATTTTTTGTTTATTTTAAATAGATGCCACAAACATACATCCAGAAAATTACGAGAAAGCACTATACAACTGACGTAATACCTGCAGCAATTACTGCAGTTAGAGAAAAAAAGCGCTAATTACTATAAATGTCAAGTAAAATTAAAAGCCAGCAAACCTTTTTGTGATCCTAGGACAAATTTAGAACACAAGGTAAAGTCTATTGACACACCACTCCATGAAGTAGTGAATGTTCCCTTGGAGAACGCCGATATTGTCACCTCATATTGAAGTGGACTTGGTCACTTACATAAATGAAATGAAAGCAAAACTATTTGGTCTAACTTGCACTGATGTGCGAAGAATGAGTTATATATATATATATATATATATATATATATATATATATATATATATATATATATATATATATATATATATATATATATATATACACACACACACCTTAACCCCAAAAATACCAATTTTCATGATTTTCAATACCACCAAACATAGATTTTTGAGAGGTAGGAAAAAAAACCATTGATTTCTAAACAAAAATTTAGGCCTATATGTATAAAACAGAAAAAAAAATTTGAAAAAAAAAAAAGTTACCTCTCCCTCAAGACGCCCAAAAATGACCACTTTTCGGTCAATTTTTTCCCTAAATTATTAGCTTGAGGAAGGGGGGGGGGTCAAAAGTGATCCGATAGCGTTCAAACTTTTTGAGGCTCGCTTTTAATACATTTACCCCAACTTTAGGGGGTATGGTTTTTTAGATTTGAAAATTTACCTTTTTTGACTACCCCTACTTAATATGTAAAGCACAAAAAACTTACTTCGTTCGCATTCACTGACCAAATCCTTTCGGTTGTAAAAAATTAATCCGGTTTTCATATCTAGCCATTTCTTTAATGGATTATTCTTACGCCATTTGTTTAGTATCTGTATAGTTTGTTCTCGCGTAGTTTCAAATTCTTCTTTTACATTATCGATTGCTGAGTCATCAATCAAAAGGCATCGAGCAAATTTTTCCCAATCGTAAGTAAGAAAATCCGCAAGCGTCGTAAATACATCTTGTGGAAATTTTTCAACTAAGAGAGACAGTTTTTTTTTAAAAAAATTTAAAATCTGTCTTATCTGGGAAACTTAAAGTATAAATCATTACCCTTAATATCATCGAGCTCATTCTCCATGACAACGTGGTCTGTAAAAGTTGTCCCACAAAAAATTGAAGTTCATTATTGGTAATGATAAATTTCATTGAAACACTCCGAAAATACGTCAAAAAAATTTTTTCACAGATAATAGAAGATGGAAAAATGTGCTGTTGTAATGTTGTATGGAAAACGGTGCTGTTGTAAAAAAATTCACTAGTTTACCGTGGCGTGACCTAACAAAGTCCTATGCTTTAAGAAAGTCCTAATGTAACAAATTTTTTATTGTAAAATAAATATTCCGGGAAAATATTTTTTTAACTTTAATTAGATATCTATTTATTATTTAAAAATTATAAAATATAAGTAAACATTTTATAATATACAAAATATATCATTTGTTACGTTAGGACTTTTTTATACCATAGGATATTGTTAGGTCACACCACGGTAAATTAGAAGGTTTTTCGCAGGCAAATATTCCATTTGATATATTCCAAACATGTTTTTTTGAAACCCGATAAGTCACTGTACTAAAACTATTGGGAAAAGAAATTAAACTATTTTTCATTTCGATAAAATAAAGTTTTGTACTCCAGTTGTTGCTCCATATCTACCAATTAATTAGGCACCGGCGATTTGGTTCGTAAAATCCGATAAAAATGCAATCCGTCTTATTTTACGAAATAAACCGTCTAATCGTTAAATACTTTACAAATCATAATCCGAAAATTAATTTACAAACTACAAGCGAACTTTTATTTTGCGGACTCTCTTTGATGTTCGGATTGTTAATCCGAAAAATAAATTCGAATTAATATAATTTGAATTCGCTTTACGAATTACATCAATCGCAGTCCGTTAATAAAATTGTGCGGTCCGAAAAATTGCATTTTAACCCGTTGACGGACACTTGCGTCTAAAACCGTCAAAGCGAAGTTCACTATGTGGCATGACAGTTATAGCCGTAACCTAATTAAAAGTACTGTATTAATCAAAATTGAGTTTAGAAGAATGATCTTAAAATAGAAGGGCACTCATCTAGTGGGAGAAAGTAAGATTTATTTAAACAGAAAAAGACGTGATTTTACAGAGAATTTTAAATACGTTACTCAAAATAAACCACAAAGCACTCATTGCATCCAGGCTCCAATTTTCACCTTGGCTGTATATCATTGAAGTCAGCACAGTATCACAACTTGTAAAAGCAACAGAAAGTGTTGATGTCAAGAAGAGCTAGATTAAGCTATTTTATTGCCCATGGCTCAAGCCCACATCGATACCCTCTTCTACCCTGAGCCCTTGATCTTTCACTGACCGTGACCGCTGGTATCTTCAATATAATGCAAAGAAAACAGTTGTTAACAAATATATTTGTAGTTTGTACTGCTATCACTCATATAAAACCTGCAATAAAGTATTTCTGTATTAAAATTAATTGTTAATAAATTTTGAAATAACCATTGACAAAAATACTTTATTTTTTATGAAGATGAAAAAATCAAAAAGATATTGTTATTTACATTTTAAAAGTTTTTTTTCTAGATTTAT
Organism: Hydra viridissima; assembly: GCA_014706445.1. NCBI lineage: Eukaryota > Metazoa > Cnidaria > Hydrozoa > Anthoathecata > Hydridae > Hydra > Hydra viridissima. The sequence goes on along the minus strand of QPEY01000276.1, from coordinate 57,948 downwards.
GTCTAGAAAGGTTTTTGAGTATATCGTCAAAGTTAATTTTGCGCAACATATCAACATATATTACAGCATTTTCATAGTTTCGCGATCATCAACAGGAAAACTGAATTGAGCCTTTTTGTTTCCTCGTTGATCTATTTATATTTTTTTGTACATTTCAACTGAGAAAAAGAAGCTCAGTTGAACAGTTAGTACTCATAAATGTTAAAAATATGTGCAAGCTGATTTCAACATTTGGAAAGTCACACTCGATGTTATCTCTAACAACTACTTTGTATAATTCTCCATGATTGAAGGTGTTGTTTTCCAATTTTCATGCAGGAAGCTTGTGGCTAATATATGAATGAAACTCTTGTAGTTCAGTATATAAATTTTTTTTTCAGATATTTAGGATAATCATTTATTAGTTCTTCACAACACTAAGATGTTCGTGATAGTGATACATCGACCAAACAAGAAAATCCTCGTCTACTTATTTCTGTCTCAAGCTTGTCAACAATGGTGTTGAATGCAGATGTACGAAACTTGTTTATGGTATTCAGAGACACCTCAAGGGCATCACCATCAATGACAACTGTCGTTCGTTTACGATTACGAGTCAAAGTTGACTGATAATCTACACCTGGTGTTATTATTTTTACAGCTTCTTCAAATCTTTTAAAATCATTCCTAGATTTACACAAGTGATCTGCTAGTGAAGAATACAAATCAGTACACATATTTAAGTTCGCATGCTTATTTTGTGGAGCTTGACGAACCTATGAAAATGCTGTAATACCTCTTCCCTAAAAAAAGTATGAAAGCATATTCTAATTCTTGCATCTTCTTTGCAATTTTTTCTGTTTCTCTTCTGGTGTCTCCTTTCTGCGACTGATCTTTTTTTTATACATTCTGATGCTTTTAAATTTGTTCACAAAAAAATATTTCATGAGGGCTTGTGGTGCCCCGAAACACTTTGTGCCCAAGGCACTTGCCTTATTTGCCTAATGGTTAATCCAGGTCTGCTACTATTCTTCACTTACATCTATTATGGTAATCCATTACTCTATTATTTAATTTAAAAGTTAAGAATTTTCGAACTGAGTTTTACTGAGTTTTTGCTGATTTTTTTTTTGCGGATAGAATTCCATTTCGCTTTGCGCATTGCTGCAATTAGCGGATTGGTCTGTAAAACCAAAAAAAGTCTGTAAACCGAAAATGTAATTCGATCAGTGTTTTCGGATTAAATACGATTTATTGTGAAATTACGCGAAAATATCGCTCGATAATGCGTAAATCTCGAAATATATCGGAGAGTGCGTGAAATTCTCCTCATCGGCCTCGGACTACATCGCACCTCCGATGTGATACCATTCCTCACCATCGCATCACATCGGAGTCACCTTTATAAACTATTTCTCACATCGGAATTTACGCATTTACGCAATTTCCGATGGCAGAATGCTCTACATTTTAGTCACTTTTTCTTGTTTACGGATCGCGTTCCGGTTTAGGAATCAGATGACATGACATTTATCTATACAAAGTGACTTTTAATTAAAAATTCTACTGAGATAACGATTCGCTTTAGTGGTAGATAGCTGTTGCTTTTTTAGATTAACTAATATTAAGAAAGAATTCTTTTTTCTTTTTCTTAAATTGTATTTAAGGGAATCCGAACATACAATCTTTAAGGAAGGATACAATAATAATAATACAATAGTAATAATAATAATATTATGATTATTATTACTATTATTATTATTATTATTATTATTATTATTATTATTATTATTATTATTATTATTATTATTATTATTTTTGAATAAAATAACCTCGTGATGTTGATTTATTTAGCTACTGTTTTTTAAACTCATTTATTTGAAATAAGGTTTCAAAAAGTAGTGTTAACCACGATTAAAACAAGTTTTACTTTTGGTGTGAATGGGGTATCTGTCGGATTTGTCGAAAATTTTTGGTCTCGCCTAAGCAGTCACATCAACTTCCTTTTAGTTATTAAAGATAACAGTAATAGAACCAAGTTTTAAGCTTAATTTTATATAGTTAGACATTCCTAATATTTTAAGAAATAACGCTGATGATGATATAAAATTGAGATCTTTTACTAAACTACTTTAGTACATGTATAGCTAGAGGTATAATAAAAAGTGATGGAACACTTCGCTTTTTACGTAAAAATTATGGATTTTACAGCAAATTTGATAAATCCGTTGTACGCATTTTTTATAGGATTGCAGTTTTGAAAATTACGTAATTACGAAAAATTTTATTTTACGCAAAAGGTTTCTGTAGCTAAGCATTTTTTGGCGTAACAAGCTTTATAGGATTGGGCCCAAGCTTTAAGCCTAATTTCATATAAACTTTCTTAATATTTTAAGAAATAACGCTGATGATGATATAAAGTTTGAGATCATTTACTTAACTACTTCAGTACATGTATAGCTAGAGGTATAATAGATGATACAAAATATCAACTAGTTTTGTTGCTACCTAGAGCACAATGGTTTCATGTCCAGGAAACTACTCTATCCACTATATTGCTGCAGACTTCCAGTTTATGAATAATGTAGAACTTTCAATTTTGGCTTGCTCCATCAGAGCAAAGTCAATTTATGGCAAACTGCAAGAATAGCTAAGTATTTAATTTTAACATAATTTTTTAGAAAAGCTTTTGGATAATCACTCAAAAGACTTGTTGTTTATAATCTTTTTTTGGTTATTTTAAGGGTGTTTTGAGGATGCAGGAAGATCTTATAAATATAGATTTAGTGGATGAACTTGAAAGGGTGGGTGTGGGGTGGTAGTGTTCGCCACCACCACCCCTGGAAGCAATAATCCCTCTGCTAGTAATCGCCATCAAATTTTTTTTTTTTAAATTGACTTTTTTTGTCCATATTATAAAATATAAACTGTGACATAAGTCAATACGCGTATGACTCAATTTCATTTAAAAATAGCCACGTAATAAGCAGTTAAATCTTTGCCAGTCTTCGCCACACTCACTTGCTAGTGGTCGCCACCGTTGATAATTCCTTTTTAATTTGTTATAAATTTTTGTTTTAAGATTAACGAAAGAAAAAATTAAAGTATATAATTGAAAAGACATGATATATTTTTGAATTAAATCATTAAATAGGTGTCGTAGTTGTCGTCGTCGTCGTCGAAGTATTTTTTTTTAAATTTTTTGATTGTTATTATTATACGTGTTTATTTTCTATTTTCAGACTTTCTTAATGATTTTTAAACAATTTTTAAGCCAATTTTACATTTAATATTGGGTAGCTACTAAATTTAAACTTAAAAGTATTATTTAAATTTTAAATATTTTGTTTAAATAATCAAAGTAAAAATGAATAATATTATATCTATTAACCTTTCACTATCTGATAACCTTTGCTATAAGTTCTTACTGCCTAGGTAGCTACATACTTTAATTATTTTTTAGCAGTCGAAGAAGTGCAACTGTTGCATTCCTAGAACAACCTTGAGAGACAAGATTTTTGGAAAAGTTCCTATGGTCAAAAAAAAGGGCCCTTGCACCNATTTACGCATTTACGCAATTTCCGATGGCAGGATGCTCTACATTTTTGTCACTTTTTCTTGTTTACAGATCGCGTTCCGGTTTAGGAATCAGATGACATGACATTTATCTGTACAAAGTGACTTTTAATTAAAAAATCTACTGAGATAACGATTCGCTTTAGAGATAGATAGCTGTTGCTTTTTTAGATTAACTAATGTTAAGAAAGAATTCTTTTTTCTTTTTCTTAAATTGTATTTAAGGGAATCCAAACATACAATCTTTAAGGAAGGAGTTGAAAGAAACGCTAACTTCAAAATGTAGATTTTCTATTCTAAGTTGCATAATTAATCATTTATTTTTTTAAAGTTTCCCCCAATTGTATCAGTTTAACGGTTTTCGAAAATTTGTGAAAAAAAAATTTTCTGATGTTTTAAACGGATTGAGTCGCTGTGTGATTAGTTGAACTTGTCTTATAACTCATCAATTTTTTCGTCTATTACTCTCCATATATTTTTTTCCACAACTTGTAAACAATAGTAATAATAATGTTTATTTTTCTTTATTTTTTCACATTTAAATATAGGAAATCTAAGAAATTCACTTTTTTTTTTTTTTTTTTTTTTTTTTCAAATAGAGGAAAACCGGTTTTCCATTATTTTTCGATCACTAATGAAAATTATGTAATAAAACCAGGTAAAATAAATTTTGATCCTATTTTGAAGAAAATTTAGATTAACTTTCGATAGTATCCTTTTTTTGGATTTAAGGTAAAAAATTGATTAAAGAATTAGAAAAAAACACAAGTCTTTTCTGATAAAAGCGATCGCTCAAGTCATAAATTAATATTCTACATAGGCATGCGTCAAGATGGTTTAATTTAATTTTCCGTAAATGTTAGTTTCGGTTTGTGCTAATTTAAAGTTAATCTACGAGCATCGCATTTTTAAAAAATTTATTTAACAATCAATTAAGTTCAAAATGTCAACAAGTAAAAAATTTAACAACAAAGAAGATTTAAAAACTGTGTTGGCCGATATAGAAAAAAAAAACTCCTTTATCAGAAAAGCTGCATTCAAATATGGCATTCCATTCTTAACATTAGCAGGTCGCAAGAGCAACAGTTATACAAGTTTTAAGGGTTCAGCTTCAACAACGGTACGCTCAAGTAAACAAAACCAATAATGGTGTATGGGTCTAAGCTCCTTTGTAAGTAATGTGATGGTTTAACCCGGAAAAATGTCATGAACTTCGTATGCGGTCCAACCCATGGACGTTTAAGAGAGACGTGCAACGTTATTGTTTTTTTGTTTTTTTTTTTTGCAAACCATGCTTGCGCATTGTTAAAAAAATCTTTTGATTTAAACAGAAATTTAATTCTCTTAAAGTCTATTCGCATTCACACTACCAAAACCGAGTTTTAATAACAATCGCTTTTAAAACGGTGTTCAATTTAAACCTTTTTTAACTATCATCCTTGATACACCAGATCAATCAGGTTTACTTTTTCGAAATGTCAATCAGGTTTATTTTTACAAAACCGAATAAAACTTAAATTTGCTAACTCAAGTAAATATTCTTTTATTTAATACTTCGGTCACGTCAACTTTAAAGTATTTTTTTAAAAAACAAAAAAAAAAAAAAAAAATTTACGAAATGAAGAGATGTCGATTTTCACAGTTATCGAAGAAAAAGTTATTTAAACACAAATCATACTTACAATACACATACATATATGCTTAAATGTATTATATATGACGTAAGAGAATAAACACAGAGGATATTAATATAATCATAGGCGCCGAGTCCATGGGGGCAACATGGTCAGTGCCCTCCCCCCCCCCCCTAAAGAAAATTATACTAATAATATATTATCACGGATTATCATGAGGGCGAGAGTATCACTACTAGGATATGCCGATTCCAGGACATTGATACTGTATTATATTGGAGGGTTTGATGTTATCCAAGATGACGCTGAGAATAAAGAATGAGGTTCAAATTTTTTTCCAAGATGGTGATTCCGAACCTCTTAGTTTGTAGTGTCCAATGGCTAAGGTGTGAATTCCGTCATCTAAGATAATTCTTTTGTCGTCGTTAGCGCTGAGTGCTACTTTGTTGATTTCTTCGGTGTGAATATCGTGAAGATGGGAACGGATAACGGTCATGGTTGCGAGCTTTTCTGTCTTGTTCATTAAGCAGTCGTAATAATCTTGATGAG
>QPEY01000276.1:37327-52087 GCA_014706445.1 Hydra viridissima | reverse complement strand
TTTAGTTTTACATATTTTAGAGCATGATAGCTCAGCATGAGAGCAAAACATGATAGCATGATAGCTTAGCCTACTAACTTTTCTTTACAATTTTCTTTGCACTTTTACAACCCTGCTATTTTAAAGGACCTCGTGATGGAATAAGCGATGCCATAAAATAAACAAAAAAAAAATTATCAGGACTTTTCTTCCTCTATGATTTTCTGGAACTTTAAAACTTTGTGGTATATATTGACTGAAAGCTAAATAAGGAAAAAATACTGAATACTTGACGACTACTATTGCAGTCAATATCTGCAGTTCCATCAATCAATTCAATAGTTTTTTTTTTAATATAAAGCGGTTTATTAGAAAGTATCAGTTGAATACTAAAAAATTAAATTTAACTCATGTTATTTAAGATAAATTTTATTGTAAAAAAAAAAATAAAGCCGATGGCTTTGCTCCTAAATCAGTACACTTATAAGTCTTTCCAAAGGATTTCTTAGATACCTTTTGGAAAGCCAGTCATGCTGGTCTGGATTATTTCATGTAAAAATTAACTTTATGCTTGATGTGATATCTGGCAAAAAGTCATCTACACTTAGTCAAATTAAGGAAGGTTATACTGCTGTACGCATCAAAAAAAAAAAAAAATCCAGAAAAAGTGTTTTGAATCGGAAAGAAAGCAATTTCACGATTTTTTAAATTGCAAACTCAAACCAAATTATTGAAAGTTTTATATGAAAAATTGCCAATTCACAACCTGCATATAAAAAAAGTTTGTTTAAAAAACATGTGTAAGTAAAAAACCAGTTTTCACCAAATGCTTTTCAGTCTTCAGTTTTGAAAAGGAACTAAAATATTTATTTTTATATATTCTTCTTTATACATTCAAAATAAAATGAATTCAATACCTCTTTAATACACTACAGAAATAAATTCACGAAATAAAAAATTACAAAATATTTAAAGGCATAAAGCGAGTATAAAAGTAAAAAATATATCAAATTCTATTTACAAATTATTATAGTGATTTACGAAACATTGCCATTTTAAAATGTCTACAACTTTACAGTTTGAAAAAGAGTAAAAACTTCTAGGAATAGCTAACACTAAGGCATTTTTAATAACTGCCAACGACAGGCATCACTATCAGGGTTTTGAACCATTTCATTCCAGTGCTCGGATTCATTAGCTCCAGAGCAGTTTTTCCCAAAAGCAAACCAACCAACGATATCGCCCTTCTTTTTTTTCCCAACGTTGAAAACCGTAAACATCATGGTAGCTTCTTTCAAATCTATGGTTGACATCGGATACACAAATGTTTCATTAAATTCCGGATCGCTGGTCAGTAGGTGAACCGTTGTTTTGCTTTTCCCAATCCGTTTTCCATTGCCAGCAACGCATTTGACTTTAACAAACGTAGCTAAATATCAGATGGTTAAAACAACGTGAGCTATATTTTTTTAAGTATTTAAAAAAAAAAAGACTCAAAAATGCAGCTCACATCATGTCACGAGTGAAAAAATAACAATGAAAAATAACAACGAAAAGCTAACATGGGTTGATGAGCATGGAACTTGTTCTAAAGTTCACCCCCCTGATAATTTCCACGTACAACCTTCCCGTCAAATCTTTGTAGTGTAAGTTCACCATCAGTTCCGGCAAATTCACAGGTTCTTCATAATTTAATAAACTTTCTGAGTCTGCCTTTTTCTTGATAGGTCCTGTGAATTCATCATCTGGCTATGGTTAAGAAAAGTGTTTTAAATTTCATTTCTATTGTTTGTAGCATTCTATTATTACTAATTGTATTGTTATTATTATAAGCTATTTTTTAAATTCAAAATTTTTCTTGCTGTGTGGCGCGCAGGATTATCGTTTAAGATATAATATACCCATGTGCGCTAGCGCCTATGTTTGCACCCGAAATTCCTTTTGACTCGTTATCGTCAATGTCTTCAAAGCAAAAGGATTAACGAATGCATTTTTATTAAAATTATATTTGGAAAGACTTATTTTCTTATTTACAATAATTAAAGGTTACAAAAACCGCTTTTTAAAACCGTAGTTTTGTATTAGGTTTCATAGATCCAGAGTGAAAATTACGTCCACAATTTTTTTGGAACATAATTTAATGATGGGATTAAACTTCTTTTGAAAAGAAAAAAAAAAGTATAAAAAAGAAAGTAATACTATAAATGAGAAGTTACCTGTGCACAAAAATGAAAAAAAATCGTTTACAATAAATATATTTACATTGTCGATGAAGAATAATTTTTACCACAAACAAAAATAGTTTTTTTTTTCTGGAATATTTATTTTAAAAAATCCGTCTGCTTAGAAACTTGCGTTTGGAAGCACCAAGTTTTACCAATCGTTGTACAAACAGTTCAGTTTTAGTCTCTTGTCAAATTTTATAGAACAGTTGTCATTCATATTCTGTGCTGTGGTTTCATTTTAACAGTTTCACCAGTCGTCAAGGTCGGGTTCATCTTCCTCATCTATTCCCAGACAGTAAGCCTGAAGAAAGATTATTTTAAAAAAAAAATCATTGCTTTATTTATATCGATTGATGTTTCAGAAATGAGAAATTAAATAAGTATTTGGTAAGTGCCCCTGGGCGGATCCTGGTTTTTTTCTCTTTTTTTTGTGGGTAGTTTAACGTGGATGGATTTCCATTTTCATTCTCTCGATAATTAAACAAAGAAAATCTAAATATCTCGTTTGCTGAGATCTCTCTGTATTAGAAATATTAATTTGCACTAAAATTTATTTAAATTCATATTTGTAAACAGGTCCTTTTTGTCTCGATCTTACAAGATTTAAACTCTTACAAAGGCTTATTTAAATCTGGATAAATTTGGATAAAAACTTATTCTCTTAAACGACATATCTACTATCTTAAACGAGCTGGCATTTCTATCGAGTTAACGTCTGTATTAAAGTTTTAACGTTCGTAATAGAGATCATATCAACAATAAAACAACGGTTTAATCGTAGTATTTTAAACTCGTTTCATATTTTCCCATTCACACCGAATTTAAAGCGAGTTTAACTTAATCACGTTGTTTCGTTCAAATAATGTTGTTGTTTTTTTGATGTTGTTTTCTTCTTGTTTTTATAGAAAACTGACTTTAAATTGGTGGAAGAAATCCGAGAAATGATAAATTTGGTTGAAAATAGAAAGAGACTCTGACATTGAGTTGACGAAAAAATAAAACTGATAAATAAAAGGTTGTAAAAACAACATCCAAGAAAAAAAGCCATTTTATTATGAAATCGTTCGCGCTAAAATGGCGCCTTAGAGAAAATTTATTTAAGGTAAAACAAGTTTTACTTAGAGCGCCATTTTAGTGCGAACGAAGTAATAGATGCTCTTATAAAGATTTTAAATGGAAAAAGAGTTGTCAAAATAAGCGAGACAAAGTTTTGACTTGGCGAAAATTTTCTTAATAAATCACTTAAAAAAGAAAAAACAATTTCCCTTTAAATTTTCTCTTCTTTCTTTTAAATATATTTAAAAAAAAAACAACTAAATAAACCTGTTATGTCAATATGCACTTTCACCAATTTTTTTCTCTTGTCTCATTTATCTAGTGGTTTTACACTGAAATTATAGTTATTCATTTACTAAAATAATATTTTATACTTCATTATAAGTTTAGCGATGAGCTGAAGCATAAATATAACAAGTAAAAACTATAACAAATGATAAATACAATAAAAAATCGCGTTGAAAGGAATTGAACATCATCTTTTTTTATTTTATAGTTTTTCGCAGTTTTTGCTAAAAAACAATTTTTATTCAAAAAAAAACTTGCCGTCAAAATTTATTTACGGACGTTATGGACGTTACGGACGTTATCTGATAGATATTCTAAAATTTAAATTAACTTCTGTTTTTTTATGTAAAAATTAAGACCCGTTATAAAGACATTTTTATTGAGGCACATGCATCGAGTTTTGCATGTATAATTATTTAAAATAATTTTGGATCCGCCGCTTTACAAGAAAAAGAACAAAATAAAACTTTTAAACTTACAACTAATCCTTTAGGCCTCAAGAATTTCCAAATCTGTTCATCAGATAAAGGACTAACCAAGTCAACCTGAGACAAAGGCATTTTCACTTCACCAATCAGACGTTTGCTAAATCTCTGAGTACCGTACACTCTTAAACGTATTCCACAAGTTTCTATCAAATCTTTTGTCATATGAATAAATGAAAATGTCTCATTAAAAACACCTTTTGAAACAGAAACGGACTTGGTTCGTTGTCTTTGTTTTCTCATGGGGAGGACGCACAAATGAACTGCAATCATTTCAGATCCACCCCTTTCAACTTCAGGCATTTCTTGACATCTTATAACTGTTAAATTGACTTTATTAGCAGCAGGCATGTAAGTAAATTGCACAAGAACCTTTCCTGCTAAACACAATGGTGGTTCCTCAGCTTGTTCCACAGCAGTTTGTTTTGCATTAGCATCTTGAGACCGAGCGGAGACTGAAGGAGTCTGTTTAGGACTCGGTACAGGCAGGGTAGAGGTCATCGGAGTTTGTGGTAAAATATCTTCTGCAGAAAAGCGTCCAAATTTATTATTAGGCACAAATTCTTCGATTTCATTATCTAAAAACGTACTTTCTTCTTTTCCTGCATTTCCATAATTCCCATTTGCTTTTTCCCTTAAATCTGTCATGTCTACAGAAGGTTCGGCAGTTTGAGATATATTTGATGGCACAGTACTTTCTTCTAACAAAGGTTGTCCTTCTTCTACGAAATGAAAAATATTTATGTTTAATTTCTAAGAAACATGAAGTAAAAATAGTATTGACTTGTAATGAATTAGTAATAAAAAACCTTAAGTATCAATTACCGTCCCCCCCTGTTCCACCGTCTATGGGACATAATTGCTTTTTTCGTAAGAGGAAATATAAAATCGCCAATATGATCAAAAGAACCAATAACGAACTCAAAAATATTAAAGCCGGGAGAGGAACTGAAAATAAAAACAAATTTATAATAAAAAAATCAAACCCCTTCTTGCTAGAGATTGTTTAAGAGTAAAATAAAATGGTGAAGAAAAATATAAATTTCTTGTTCTTTAGATCAACTTTTATAATAATGATTTAATGCCTACATTATTTTATTATGAAACAATTTATGAATTAATTTACTGAATCTTTAAAAAAAAAAAAAAAGAAAGAAAGAAAAAAACTTACATAGGGACATATCGAGTCATTTTTAGCGGTCTTGTATCATAAACTTCTAACGACCAGATAAAAGAGTTAAGAAAAGGTCAAAAACTGATTTTTTTTGTCGTATAGTATCTAATTATTGTAATTAACAAAACTAATGTAAAATCTAACACAAATTTAGACAATATTTTCATTTAACCATTATTTCAAGGATTTCTTCTTCCTCCATATTTGTTAGCTAGAAGCAGATTCATTGATGCATAGAAAACCTGTTTTCAGAATGAAAATTGAGCGTGTTGCTGCAAACTCTTTTGCTGAATACTTCATTCACTGGCAAAAAGGCCAACTGTTATTAAGAGGAAGGCTCTGCTTCAGACTTTAAATTCGTATTGATTATGGAACTGCTAGTGTTAGATGGACAAATTAGCTAATACATCATTCGGCATTAGTTGATAAAAGTTAACAAGACCAAAGTAATGTTTTAACTTTTTCTAAACTGAAATTAGTAAAAATCTGAACTCTTGAAAGAGTTTATAAGTTATCTTTATAGGCTTCATCAGTTAAAACTACAAATTTTAACACTTGAAAGTCTTAGTCATATAAAAACTACAATGACGCTAAAAAAAAATTCAAATTTGCTGAAACCGTTTTTAAAGCCGCCGCGCGGTTTGAGTCGGGTGACCAATATTTAAAGCGCAGATTGAACGCGGATAAAGTATTCAAAATATTTATTTGAATCACAGTGTTTCATGTTTTATTACTTCTTGAAAAAGTTGCAATTTCTTACTAATTTCACGGTTCTTGGTTCTGATAACTATGGGTGTCTGATTTTAGATTCTCGCTGTTACTTAGGGAGAAAGACACGAAGGTAGTAGCGTGTCCAAAAAGAAAAAAAAAATTAAAAAAATTAAAAAAAACTAATTTTACAAATTTTAATGCTATACACTGCGGCCCAAACGTTTGAGACCACTTGAGAGATACGTGTAAATATGTAATTATTATTAAAAGTTCAACTAATTCTGGTACAATGGTTGATGAATAAAAAATGATACTTCTTTTGTTTCAGAAAAAATGTTTAAAATCATCTATTTGACCACCGGGAGTTAAGTCCACTTTATTGTTGTTTATTGACCAATTAAACTCATTTTAAACGTAAGTTTAAATTATCTTATTGTTTCGCGCTTTTTTATCGCACGTCTATTGTTTGATTGTTCGCACTTGGAAAAACACGAGTGAAAATAAATACAGCTTTTTAAAAATTAACACCAGCACAGTGTATAATTGACTTCTTTAAAGTAAAGACATCACAAAAAATAGGGAAATTTTGTAAAACTGGTGTTAAAAAAAACAGTTGCTAATTTAACACTACAAAATCAAAAAAAAAAATTCTAAACGAAAAATTCTAAAAACTAAAAATTCTAAATTGCAGCAAAGCTGCAGGTAATAAAGATATCCTAGCAAGCACACAACGTTTAAACAACGTTGAAATAACGTTGATCGACGTTGATCAACGTTATTTCAACGTTGTTTCAACGTTGTGGGCTTGTTGGGATGTGTTCATCGTGCGATACTGCGATACAAACAAAGTGGAAGTCATGAAGATCTTCCTCGGTCAGGAAGCCAAAACCTATTACACCAAAATAAGAGCAGTTTAGTGTTGTAACCTGCAAACGAAATATACGACTCACAGAACCAAAAAGTCGTGTTAAAGTGAACAAAACTCGACATAAGTCTGTATCTCTTACCATAGCTTAAGATTACGAGAACTAATCTGTTTGTTAGATTTGGTGTCAGAAAACCATTACTTCAAGGAAGAAAAAAGGCTAAAACGGATTCTTGCTGTAAATGGATAATAAAAAACTTAGGTTCAAAAAGAACAGCTTACATTTGCCGAAGCGACAAATTAAAGACTTAAACAGAGTGTGTGGTGCCTACACTGAAGCATGGTGGGTGTTCTATCATGGTTTAGGGCTGTTTCTCCAACTCTGGTGTTGGATAATTAGTTAAAATCTATGGTCTAATGAAAAAAGAAGTATACAAGAGAATTCTTGAACAAAGATAGTTAGGACAATATATTGCTTAAAACCACTAAAAATTACGTAGTTCGACTTCCCAAACTAATAAACTATTCATTAAACTTTCAAAAGTTTGGTATGAGTAATGAACTACGAATAATTTTACGGCGTTCGATAAAAGTTTAGCTCCCTTATTATTCCTTACGGTCATAATAAAAATTGTAAAAGTATTAAAAAATGAATAAAATCTATAAGTAATTATGAGTAGTTATTTATAATTAAAAAATGGTTGTTTTTAAGGATTTTTTTGGCGTCCTCAAAAAAGAGAAAACAAATAATAATTCAAAACTCAAGTACCTTTCAAATGAAATCGCTAGATAATATATTAAAATTTTGGTGCACTGCATCTCCGTGACAGTTTATAATTTATTAGATCCGTTTAAAAACTTAAGATTTCGTAAAAATTTAAAGCAACCTGTTGTGAGTCACATCAACTGCATATTTATATCATTTTGTAACAGAGATTGGACCACAATATCTAACTTATTTCAAACACAACGTAATTCTGAATTTTCCATCGTTGATTACTCAGACAGTCACAGCATGAAATTAGAAGCTATGATGACATCACCTTAAACCCCGTTTAGAAACTGGTTTTTAAAACAGAAACTTTTGTTCACTTAAGCAACTACAACGACCAGCAGTTTTTCTTGAATTTATAAAAACCACTTACGGAGTTTTCTATTAACTGCAATATGTTTAGAAAATAAATGTAATCATTGCGTGAATATTTGAAGGATGACAGATTTGTTGCAAGAAATCATTGAATTGTCAATGTTTTAAGAAAGATTTACAAAGCCTACAGCTTTGGGTAAAGTACTTATGCGTCGAGTAAAAAAACACAAATCAGTAAAAACTAAAGTGAAACTTTTCATACGGTAAGCGATAAGAGAAAAGGATAAAATCACGTGAAAAGCAAACAAATTAATCAAAAGTTCTTATGGTACCAGATATCAGATACGACAAAGTTTCATTATATTGCCAGAGATATGCCTGTAAACAAAATAAGTAATGATTGGCAAAATGAATTGTCTACTTTTAGATAAATATTCCATATTAGAAAGATAATCCTTTCAGTTTTTTGCAATAAAACTATTTCTTTTTGGTAGGGATGCAAGATATAGCAAAGTTATTGCGACATCGGTAATTAATTACTTCTTTTCACCTTTGCTTCAGGGAGGAAAAGATGCAAGAAATGGTGCTACACTTAGGATTAAAAGTACGCATTGAGAGTTGAAAATATCGGACTCAGAACAGAAGCCGACTCGACATCTCAAAAGGATATTCGATCTTTTGTCAACATGGAACCGCCAAACCACCAAAACAATTGCCTCATCCAAGTTACCACGTGAAATCCTTGAATAAACCAAAATATATAATTTTCGTACCCAGTTTATTTTATGAAACCTTATTGGAAAATAGTTTTACAGAGTTTAATATTACAATAAAATATTTTATTGCTTAAATTCAATATTTCCGTATTCTTGCTTAGAATGTCAAGTTCCTTTTAGTTTCTCTTTATTTAAAAAAATATTTTAACTAGTAGCTAAATAAAAGTAAAAAAAACATTACTGGTAGTTCTTAAAGCCTTGATCTAAGAATGATCACTCAGGTTTTTGAAGCAAGGTTTAAGAAACAATCGTCTTTTTTTGTTTTTAATATATTAATTGGCAATTGTATCAGAGATGATTTATCATCTAAACCTGCAGAGTAAAATACCTTTGTCAATATCTAGCCGTCCTAAAAGTGTATTAATAGAAATGTAATGAAAAAGAAAATTGTTTCAAGTAACAGCTTCTTACTGTTCATCCTCAATTGGTTGCTATCTAATTTACATATTCCAGATTAGTTGAGATTAAACATTTATTTTACAAACACTTATCTTAAGACGTGTTATAGAGAATGTTCGTTTTATAGCATGTTACTGTAGAAATTGAATGACTGTTTTACTTGCTGTTTTTTGATCATGTTCTATTACTGACATGAATACTATTTTTCAAATTTATGCTTGTTTTTAAATGTATTTAAGATCAGACAAAATGGATCACCTGAAAGATACTTTGATGAAAAGAATAATGGTTTTGGATGGAGGAATGGGAACAATGATCCAAAGCTACAAACTTGATGAAAATGCTTTCAGAGGTTATACCTAATTTTATAGTTCAACTTTTATAAGATAAAGCAAATGACAAAGTTTTGGCTTTTAACAAATGATAGTTCACAACCTAAAAAGTTTGTCATTTTGATTAGACATGTTCCTGAGATTTTTCTGATCAAATTACGTTATTAAATAATTTTAAAGGTAAAGGCCCATGTCAGTCTTAATAAATAACCTAATTATTTAATAAATAAGCATTTAGTAAATAACTGATCATTTTTTCATATCTGCTAACAAGATCAAGCTGTTGCATTTTCTTCCTCTTTTTTTTTAACGCAATTGAAAGGAGCACTTGTTCACATTACTATAAGCACTAATAATATTTAAAATTTCATTAATTATTGCAAACTTGACCATTACTGTTTAGGGATCTAATTGTTATCCTGAGTGCATTTTTTTGCTAACTATGCAAAAGTGTTAACGTTATAAGGAAATTAGTTGCTTGTAGCAGGGAAGGTTATTTTAGTAAAAAGATTTTTCAAGAATATAATAAACAATGCAAAGTTTTAAACTTTTATGGCTCTCAGGTAAGATATTCTTGTAACGTAATATCTTAAATAAATATGAAAAATGAAAAATAGGTGTTTTTACAAGCTGAATAATATTCTAAGCCATAAGAAATCAAATTAAAAAAAAATTGCTAAAAATGTGCACAATGAAATCACTGACATGCTGCATGCGTGAAGGTATCATTGTGATAATAGCCTTACTTTGTGTAACCTTGTTAATCATAATTTTTGTTTATCATTAGATGCCTGTTTTAGGAATGAGCTACAAGATCCTGCACTATTAATCAATTTGAGAAATAAAAAATTACTTAAAGATTCATGAGATGGAATCAATCAAAATTTATTCATGAAATTTTAGGATTAAGCATATTTTATAATATGCTACAATGTAGTATAAATGCGTATAGACTCAATTTTAAAAAAATTATACTTTGGCCTTGATGGATTCAAATAGAATTCACTATTTGTGATAACAAGTTTTTCTTATTAATAAAATATTAAAGGTTTCTTTTTTTAGAATTTTAAAAGTTGCCTTTTTTTTTCTATATGCTTTGGACCTATCAAGGCTTTACTTTATATTCTACTGATTTCTTTTTTTTTTATTTTTTTTATTTTTTTAGGTGAAGAATTTAAAAATCACCCTCTCAACCTAAAAGGAAATAATGACTTTTTATGTTTAACTCAGCCAGATATTGTTTATGATATTCACAGGGTAAGGAAGTTAATTATTCAGGTAAATGAGAATAGTTATAGGGCCATTTTATGGCAAATATTTATCAGATACCATAATGGACCACCCTAAATTTTAATAAAACTTGTTGGGAGGATATATATCAATAAGATAAGACTTAAAAATCTCACTGTGGCTCTTGAGAAGTGGCTAATATGATTGATTTGTTTATTTTTAAACTTCAAAAAAGGTTTTAACTTTGATGCTGCATTATAACTTTTTATCTTTGAATTGTTTTAGTGTATTTTAAAATTATGTAATTTTATGTTATTTGCTAAGATTTTTGAAATTCAAAAAATATTTTTATTTCTTCTTTTTTTTTTTTTTTTTAATCAATGCACTTGGATGATTTTTAAAAATCTCAGAGGGCACTTTTGATGACTCATAACTTTTAAATAAAGTGATCTGATCACCTGATTTTATCCAAAATGTATATCAATTATGAGTAGATCAACATCTGATTTTTAGCCTTTGTGCAATCTTTAAAAAAGAGTTCCTCGAAATCACAAAAAATTTGCAATTTAGCAAGGAAAACTTTAAGTGCAGCCTTTCATCATGGAAAAATGTCAAAAGTCAGATTTTTTATTTTTTATTCATCTAAAAGTATTCACAGAATATTTAAAGCATTGTGAGAAATATTAGAATAATGTCATTGGTTTTCTTAGATCGTGTATGAGATTTTTAGGTTTTTTTTTTTTCTAGATAAAATTAATAATAGTGTTAAGTTTGCTATTGTAATAATATATACTTTTATTTTAATAATATATACTTTTAGAAAGTTACAAATTGTTTTGCAGTTTTAAAATGGGCAGGGTGCCTGAAGATACACTATTATAACTTGTTTTATCATTTTTCAAGTTCTTTATAACTGTAAGTCAGTATTGGTGTAACTGGGAGCTTTATGACATTTAATATTTGTATGTTTTTTTTGGTAACTGGTTAAGTTGACTCATAGCAAGATGGTGGAGTGTTGTAAAAACACTGCTGAACAATAGACATGAGCAGTTTCAAAGTTTGCGCAGCATAATATCAAGTTTTTTTACCAGTGGATCAGGCACCATCAATTTGAGTCAGGGTTACTCACTGACTGAAGAAAAAAACAAAAGATAAAATAACAGTAAAAAGTGTATGACCCATGTTGGGTTAAATTATCAGAAAAGTATTAGTAACATTCTGATAAAAGTAAAAGTAACATTCTGATAAAAAGTTGATTTTTATTACAATTTTACTTTGTCACAATTTGATTTTTATCATTGACCTTTAAACTGGTTGCTGGTTATTTTCCTGTTTTCCTGCTCTCTATTATCAAAGCCAACTTGGTACAAAGCATTATGATAAATTTCTGACCAGAGGTCCAGCATTTTGGAGATGTTTTCACTTCCATATCAAGTGTTCTCTGTTTGTTGGTATGAGCTGTTTTCTAACTATGACTAACTTTCTTAACAATCTCCTTTGAGAAAGTGCATCAATCTTCAGCAAAGTTTCAGCTTTACTTCTTTTTTTTTGGCCTTGGATCAGTGACTTTGCTCTTACTAAAGGCAGAAGAAAAAAATTATTATTTAATGAATAAAAATGAAACATTAAATTAAAAAGTTATTAAGCCAAAGAGTCATTCCATGCCAACTGGGCCAAGGTCCAACATGGACCCCCTCAGATTTTGATGAAACTTAGTGGGTTTGTTAATATCAATGAGAAAAGCAATTCCTGAAAATTTCAGCATAAAGTCTTTTGTGGTTCATAAGGTACAGTCGTTTGAAATTTCTGATTTTTCCAAAAATAAAAACTTCAGTAGCAAAAACATGTCTTGTTCATACTTTGAAGCTCTATATTTTAAAAACAAAATTTCAGAAAACCTTCTAGTTTTTTTAATTGTATACAACTCTTGACTTACTTTAATAAAACTTTGACATTGAATTCTCAAATGTCACATTTTTTCCATAATGGCTACCTAAAAAAGCTAAAAAATTGTTTGCAAATGTAAAAAGTTGATTTTTGATGAGTCAATATACATAAACTGCAATTTAAGAAGTGAAAAGACATATTTTTTTAGTTTCTATATATAGTAGGCTTCCAAATTTTGTAAAATTTACTGATAAGATACAAATCAGTAAAAAATTATAGACTTCTAAAAATGGCTGCGGCTAAATCTTAGGAAAATGTGCCTCCACTTCAAACCACCGGTAACCAAGGAACAACACTGGTTTTAATTTTTTTTTTTTTTTTCTTCTAATTTAATAGACTTTATTTCAGTGATTTCAGAAAAAAAAATAGTGGGTACTCATGGGGAAGTTACAAAATCAGAACAATGAAAATTGCCCAAAATGCATTAAAAACAATAAAAATAAAGTTATTGTTGTACTTTAGTTTGTGTTATATATTCTAATACAAAGTATGTATGAGTTTAAAAGTATTTCACAATAAGTACTAGAAATAAGTTTTTAGTTAAGCTTGAATTAAACTCAGTTTTTAAATAGCCCCAGCTCATACCTGCCCCCTCCCCCCCCCCTTCCCCCCTCCCCCAACCATTTACTTTTTAACTTGCACATTTTTGCCTAGAACATAGAAAGAAATATGTCTGATGTATGAAGTGTCTATATACACAAACAAAAAATTCAACATATACATTTAAAAGCCGTGACATAAAAAACAAGCAAATTTTTGAGTTTTCTTTTTATATCTTTTTTTTTTACTTACAAATTTTATCAATTCCCATATACTTGTTGTGCCAAAACTTATGGAAACCTTAGTTTCAAAACTTCTTTTTAAATAAATCTTTTTGGGATTTTGCTGAAAATTACAGTTTTTTAATTCAAGATGCAGTACAAGATTTCCATTCGAACAACAGTCAAGCAACATTGCATTCTTTTGTTATTTACTATACAGAAGAAAATATGATAAAATGTAAAAGTGTTTGTATTATTTCAGATCATTTGCAACACAATATAAACTCAGTTCATTGTTTCATTTATGAAGTAATAAAATATTTAAAAGAGTTGATGCCTTACTTTAACCACTGCATTTATTTTAGTGATGGTGCAGGTTCACAATATAAAAATTATAAAAACATATCTAACTTATGTCACCATGAACAAGATCATAAAGTATCTGCAGAATGGCATTTTTTTGCCACATCACATGTTTGTGATGGCGTTGGGGGCTCTGTCAAAAGACTTGTAGCTAGGGCCAGTTTACAATCACTAACAGATCCTATCAATTCACCTGAAAAAATGTATGATTGGTGTAGAAAAAATATTAAAGGAATATATTTTCAATACATTTCCGATGATGCAATTGTATTACATTGCATAAAGTTTAAATTAGAAGAACATTATGCTACTTGTTCAACAATTCCAGGAACAAGAACCCACAATTGTTTTATACCACAATCATTAACTACTTTACAGATGAGACGGGTGTCATCTGATAATAAATTTAACTAATGTAAATGTTTCTAAAACGCATCATATGGTTCCACTAGCTTCTCTTTCACAAGGAATTAATATAGCATGTGGTTATGATGCAAAATGGTTTTTAGGCAATATTGTGGAAATATCTGAAGAAAATCAAGATGTTCTTATCAAGTTCATGAAACAGTCTATTTTGTTAAACACCTTTACTTGGCCACATAAAGAAGATATTTGCTGGGTTCCAATAGCGCACATTTTATGCAAAATTTCATCTTTAAAACTTCAATCAACAACTGGTAGATGCTATGAACTATCAGCTCAAGAAAAAACTGAAGTATTACATTTGTACAATAGAATAAGTAACATAATTAAATAACAATTTAGCAAAATTATTATAAATTAGATTTATTTGTTTTAAACATAGTTCTTTAGCAAAAATTTATTTGAAGATTCAATGTTGATTGTTTATTAGATAATATTTTTTATTACATAGTCAACTTGTGCATTGTGTTGACAAATCAAATAACTTATATAAGTTATTATATTAACTTGGTATAAGTTGTAATCTAAATTTGAACATGATAATCAAATAAGTTAAATTAATAGGGAGGGGTGGAATAGTGGGTATTAGAAAAATATTACAAAATTTATGGTCATGGTATTAAATATTGGGTAAATTAGACTAGAAAGTCTTTTTTTTC
>QPEY01000276.1:10723-23820 GCA_014706445.1 Hydra viridissima | reverse complement strand
TCAAAAGGATTTTTTCGGGTGTTTTCATTGATGACTCACCCCCAAATTATGGAACAGTGAGGTGTTATCAAGTGTTTTAAAAACTTAAGTAAACTAACTTAAGTAAATATTTTTCATAAATGATTGGCATTAAAAAATCTTTTACAATGTTGCTTTTGAACTGAGTTTGATAAAAAATCTTACTTTGCTTTTTAGGTATAAAAACCGGAACTTATGTGCATGATTTCTAAGTTTCTTGAAAGAATGGTTAAAAACATTAGAGTAATTATATGGATATCTTGCTAAATAAAAATTTTCCTATGCTTTTTGTAGATGCCTTTTGATCTAAAAGTGAAAAAATTAGTGAATCGATGTTAATAAAATTAAAATAAAAAAAAAAAGACAATAAGGCATTCTATGATGTTGTGAATAAATAGAGATAAATTTTTTTTTTCTAGTCAGAGAAATTCTATAAAAAAAAAAGTTGATTTTGCCTAAATAATTTCTAAGGTCAGTATTGGTGATTGCAATATTAGGTAGCATTTTTCTTTGGCAATCAGCAATAACATTTTTACCATCTGTTGTTTGAATAAAACAAAACTCAATTAAAACCTAACAAATTGGAAATGACAACAATGGAAAGAAATTAACATTTAAAAGTTAATTATCATTTATATATTACATTCAAAATGAAATTATCTTCTTTTAAAAACTTGCATTTTTCTTTTTTTTAAATTATAAAAGAAATTTTTTTTCTTTTAATTAACTTTTATAGAGTTACTTATTGGTTTAGTTTAGGTTTAAACTGTGCATTAGGAGCTGAAGATATGCGACCATTTATTGAAAGAATTGGTTTGATGTTCGAAGGTTATGTTATCTGTTATCCAAATGCTGGTAATATTGTTAAAATGTTAAATTCTTTGGCTAAATTTTTTTTTTAAACTAATAAAAGAAAATTTAATAGATTAAGAATAAAAAAACAAATCATAGTAAACATAAAAGTTAGCTAGGAACTTGTTGTTTAACTGTATTTATAAATTGTATTTATAAAGTGTGTTTAACTTATATTTATAAGGTGTATTTTTGAATTATATTCATAAAGTGTATTTAAATTATCAACAATTTTTAGGATTACCAAATCACTTTGGTGAATATGACCAGACTCCTGAAGAAATGGCAAGTAAGATCAAGGTACCAGTTGAAGTATTTTATTTCTTTTCACTTTTAGTAAGCTGTCATCATGTTTTTAAAAGATTATTACTGAAATTGGGTGAAATTGGACATTTTTACTTTCTTAGGAGTTTGCATTAGATGGCTTGTTAAACATAGTGGGAGGTTGTTGTGGAACAACACCAGCTCATATAAAGTTTGTTAAGTTTTCTTTTGTTGAATTAATTAATAGTCAAATGATAATCAATCTTGATTTAGATCAGAAACCTTTTCTGCTTACTTTGAATAATTTATGAAAAATTAATATTAGGTCTGACAAAAATTATTGGAAGAAAACGACAAAAAATGAAATAATAAATTGTGCCACATTTCTGAATAAAAAAGGTTATAATACTCAAAATAATCACCTTTAAAACAAATTTTTTGCCATCTTCCGAAACCTCTCTGCTAAAAACTTCATAAAGAACAAAGAACTTCATGTTCATTATGAAACTCCTCATTGTTTGCTAATTATCACCTAATGATGAGCCACTCCAAATTTGGTTCTCCTAATACACAAGAGAAGGTTGTGCCAATCAGGATCAGTTTTGGGTAACTTTTAGAATGGTTCATTTGGATGAGTTTGCTTGCTAACACAGAGGAGCTCTGTATAGGACCTGCCTTAAGTATGTAATTCAGTATGTTATCAATGCATGATGGTCAAATTGAATGCTCATCTCACAGACTTCAATCTCATGCAGCATATTTTAAAAACCAGTCATAAGGGATGGATATTATTAAAGAAATTAAAGAGGTTTAACTTTCTTTATTCTTTAAACTGCTTTACTTGCTGAACTCTGTTCTCTCTTGAACAAAAGAAGTTGGCATAGTAAATATGATCTTTGAGTTTTTTCAGCTAATACAAAAATTGATTCTTTTTACTGTATATAGTTTTGTGGAAAATTCTAGAAATATAAGTGCAGTTGATGCATTCAAACAAAACTAAGGAGTTTTCTGGAATGAGCATTGAACACATTTTGCCTAAATAGTATTCAATTGAAATGGGATGCTGTTTAAATAGCATTCAATTGAAATTGGATGCTGTTTAAATAGCATTCAATTTAAATGGAATCCTGTTTAAATAGCATTCAATTAAAATGGGATGCTGTTTAGGCAAAATGAGTTCTATGCTCAAGTTTGGTCGTTGATTTTCCATATTTTTGACTGACCATCATGCTTTAGAAAAATTATCACTCTAAACTGCAGTTTTGTAGTTTTTTAATTTAAAAACAATGTTTAAACAATAATAAGAACTATTTTTTTCATTTTTTGTTTAATAAATTATTTTTTAATCATTAAGGGCAATTGCTGAAGTAGTAAAAAATGTATCTCCTCGTGTTTTGCCAGAGCAATTGCATTACGATGCACTACTTCTTTCTGGTAATTTTTAAATTTTTTTTTGTTTGTTTGATAAGAGTTACATTAGGTTGTAAATTAAAAATTTCCAGACAATTTTTCAGTTTTATTAGTTAGCGAATTTAATAATTAAACTCTTAACCAGAATTTAATGCATATTAATGTTATTTGCATAAAAAAATTTTAATAAATATTTGACAAAAATTGATACATTTTTTTAATTTTAGACTTAACTTCAATTTTAACAAATTCTTGTAAATTAAATTAAAGTAAATTTGATCAAGAATTTAAATAACTAAAACAAACTCCCTTTGATAAATTTTGTGTGCCCAAGGATTAAGGTTTTCTAAAGGGGTGTTAAAACCTCGACGACAGATAATTATCCGAACATAACCAAAGTTTATCCATTTGATTAAGTTTTTTTTTAATTACATAAATTCATTTGATTAAAGTTTCCTTTCAAAGTTTTATACCAAAATATTTAAATTTCTCTACAAGTTTTTTAAAGAAGTGTTCTTTAGATAAAGGCTACTTTTTTCTTAACATTCTGTCCTATTAACCAATGTATAAGAGATTAATATGCAGAAAAATTGTGTTTCAATTGGGTGCTGGACTTTATTGGCTAGATCATAACTATTAAATTTAGCTTTAAATTTCAACTCATCACTCTATAGCACTTTCTTCAGTATTTCGAGTGTTCAATTTTTATGTTTTTTGACTTATTGCAATCCCTTCTTCTGTCTGTTAATGGTTTATAACAAGGGTTTCCCTACAGCTACTCTTCAGTGAACATCTTCATTTCATGATTAAAAAATTTGTTTTAATGTCTACAATTTGCCTCTTTCTTAACAAGCAGTCTATGTTCTCAACTGGTTGTTAAAATCTTCCTGTCCTTAGAAGATGTGACAGTTCTGGGTTGTTAATGTATTTTGGATACATTAGCATTGGTATATTTTTAATAACTGTGTTGTTATTTCTAGAGAATTCAGTAAATAGTTCTACCATCCCTATAATATTGATGTATACTGACTTGAAATGTAAATAAGAATAAAAATATTTAAATATGTACCAATCTATAAATTAAGAACATTTAAAGGTCACAAATGTAAATTCCATATTTTTTTTAACTTTCTTATGTGGTCAGGCTTGGAGATGAAGCGCATTTCGTCTGATTCACTTTTTTTGAACATTGGTGAGAGATGTAATGTTGCTGGCTCTCGTGTATTTTGTAATTTGATCAAAAATGGAAGGTTTGAGGTAATTTTAAAACTATCAATAAAAGTAAAAATTACAATAAGAAAATTCTTTTTAATTTTATTTTATGTTATTCCTAAAATCAATTTATATTTTTTTACTATAAGGATGCATTAGCAGTTGCAAAGATGCAAGTTGAAAATGGTGCTCAGGTACTTGACATAAATATGGATGATGGAATGTTGGATGGCATAAGTTGCATGACAATGTTCTGCAATTTAATCTCTTCTGAGCCTGATATCTCAAAGGTATGTGGATAAATCTTTGTAAATATAAATCTCAAGAGTCTTTTGCTAAAAGTTTTGGATTTTTTTTTTTTTTTTACAAAAGAAGTTTTTTTAGGTACCATTATGTATTGATTCATCAAATTTTGAAGTTATTGAGGCAGGATTAAAGTGCACACAAGGAAAGTGTATTGTGAACAGTATTAGTCTGAAAAATGGAGTGGATGATTTTTTACAGAAAGCAAGTCTTATTAAAAAATATGGTGCAGCAGTTGTAGTCATGGCTTTTGATGAAAATGGGCAGGTGGGTTAAAGTGTGTTTATAACTGGACATTGTATTTCTGTTTCTAATTTTGATTGGTTGATTTTTTTTAAAAAAGAATTCAGTAAAATTTGGAGTTTGAAATTATGTATGTTATTTGAAATAAGATGTTGTTTAATCACATTTCGCTTTTTGTTTTTTTATTAAATTTTTACAGTTACAATTTTATTTTATTGTAATTTTAATTTGATTTTTAATATTAGAATGCAGCCAGGTAAGCTTAGCTGGAATTAGTTCATAGTTGTAGTGCTTGCCATTTGTAACTTATCTTAAAGTCAACTATAAACTACATTTTGTCATTGTGGATGTCAGGGTACTCTTTCAACTAATCACAGTGTTTTTGTGGAGTTAGAAAGTAGTTTGTTTTATAGAAGCTGAATAGTGTGTGTGATTTTTTTTGGCTATATTATCAAACATAGATAGCAAAAAGACATAAAAAATAAACTTAAAATCTATTTCCGAAGAATTTTAACATGATAAAAATCAACAATTTGTTATCTCAAACTGCATAGCTGCATAAGAGATATTTAAGAATATTTAAGATATTTAAAAATATATAACAGATATTTAAAATATAAGAGATATTTAAGAAAATATAACAGATATTTAAGGAATATGTAGGAGATATTTAAGAATATATAAAGAGATATTGAAGGAATATAGTGAGATGTAACAACATTAAAAGTTTTTACAATTTTCTTTAAAATCTTTTGTAAATTCTTGTACAAAATCAACTCATAAAAATTCATAAAAAACTCATAAAACACTAGAATATTGATATTCCATTTAAATGAAATGATGTTTGTCAAAAAATATTGTTACTTTTTCTTCATTCACTATCTAGGCAGCCAATTTCCAATCAAAGGTTGATATTTGTCAAAGGTCATACAAGCTGCTTGTTGAGCAAGTTGGATTTAATCCAAATGATATAATATTTGATCCTAATATTCTGACAATTGGGACAGGCATGGAGGAGCACAATAACTATGCTGTAGATTTTCTTAATGCCATCCGAGAAATCAAAGTAAAAAACTCTTTAAAACTTGTTGCTTATATTTGTAGAGATTCAATCAGTAAAAGTTGTTTTGAGCAAATTTGAAAACAAAAATTATTTGTTATTTAAGAAAACCTGTCCACATGCAAGAACAAGCGGAGGATTGTCGAATCTTTCTTTTTCTTTTCGTGGCGTTGATGTTGTTCGTGAAGCTATGCATGCAGTATTTATTTACCATGCTATCAAGGTAAAAATATAAATTTTTTTGATAAATATTTGGAACAGATACATTTTCAGTCAAAGATAAGAGAGTCACAATAATTTAATTATTTAATAATGTTTTTGTTTAATCATCAAAATGTTTTTCAATTTTAATTTAAGAATATTCTGATATCACTTTCAAGGATGGAAAACTTAAACTCTCCCTTGGTAAAAAACTATTTTTTAAAATTTTTTAGTATGGTCTCGATATGGCGATAGTTAATGCAGGTGCTATTCCTTTGTACGATGAAATTCCTAAAGAACTGTTAGAACTTTGTGAAGACTTGATATGGAACAAAAGATCAGATAGTACGGAGCGAATGCTAGAATATGCTCAAGTAAGTTAAAATTTTTGTCTAATAATCTCCTTTTTTACTGAAAATGAAGGAAAAATACAATCAGAACCAAAACTAATGCAAATAAAACCTTTCAACATGCAATTGACTCACATTCTTTAGACTGTCAGCAAATCAGCTAATAAGTTGGAAGCGAGTGAGAGTTGGAGAAGTGAGGATGTTGTTAAGAGGCTACAATACTCTCTCATTAAGGTGAAAACCATTTTAGTAGTTAAAAAGCAATGACTTTAATTATCTTTTTAACTTTTCATTTTAATTTACTTTTAATTTATTTTTTACTTTTAATTAAAGGGGATTGATAAGTATATATTGGATGATGTCGAAGAAGCAAGACTTTTGTCTCATCTATTTCCAAGACCACTGAATATAATAGAGGGGCCATTGATGAGTGTCAGTTAACATTTGATAAGTATTTGATTAAATCTTGCTTTTGATTCAATATTTATACTTACAATAATTTTCAGATCAAATTGAGTCAATTCTAATTTTTTTTTTTTTCTTGTTTGGAATGCAAATTTTAATGATTTCTGGATGCAGTTGCTTCCACAGTATATTTGATATTATACCACTGTAATTGCTACCATATTGTGTACTAAATTTTACCAAAGTTTTGTGTGGTAAAAAAGTTTCTCAAAAAATTATTTTAAAATACTTTTTTTGAAAAACTTAGGCAATATAAAAATATTCAAGTTATTAAGGTGAAATTTGTTAAAAATTTTTCATAAGATAATCGTAATTAAAGTAAAGAAAAATTTTTCATAAGATAATCGTAATTAAAGTAAAGAAAAATTTTTCATAAGATAATCGTAATTAAAGTAAAGAAAAATTTTTCATAAGATAATCGTAATTAAAGTAAAGAAAACTTTTCTAGGGAATGTCTATTGTTGGTGATAGATTTGGAGCAGGGAAAATGTTCTTGCCTCAGGTATTTTCAAATTTGTTGGAACAAAATCATAATACATTCTTTTTGGTAGTCTTTTAGATGTTTGATTTTAATTTTAATTGAAAAATAATTTTTGTAGGTTATAAAGTCTGCCAGAGTGATGAAAAAAGCAGTAGGTCATCTTATTCCGTATATGGAGAAAGAGAAAAGAGAAAATGGAAATGTAGCAGGAGAATTTGCTGCAAGAGAGGTTTTTTTATTTTATTTTATTTTTTTTTGTTGCTGTTTTTTTTTCTCTAGATAAAATTACATTCAATATAATAATAATGATCTTTAATTTTTCTATCTTTTAGTTTTACAAAATGCTTCATAAAAATGTTTCGTAAAAAAAAAAAAAAAACACTCTGAAAAATTTTTGTTTAACAAATAATTTTTTTGTTGGTGAACAAATAATTTTTTTAGTATAAATTTTATCAAATTACCAAAGATAAAATAAGTTCATAAAAAAATTTATCATATATTTTTGTAGAAACTGAATAATGGAACGATAGTGTTAGCGACGGTGAAAGGAGATGTGCATGACATCGGAAAAAATATTGTTGGCGTTGTTTTAGGATGCAATAACTTTCGGTACTCAAATTTTAATTAGAGTCTGTAATAATCTCTTATTTCAGATTTTTTTCTTTTTTTCTTTTTTTTTTTTTTAATTCAAAAGTAGCATGTTGAATTGAATTTTTCTTTATTTTTTTTTAGTGTAATAGATCTTGGGGTTATGACACCTTGTGAAAAAATCCTTGAAACAGCAGTTAGAGAGAAGGCAGATTTTATTGGGCTCTCTGGTCTAATCACTCCATCTTTAGATGAAATGATACATGTTGCAAAGGAAATGGAGCGCAAGGGGTTTAAAATTCCTTTACTTATTGGAGGAGCAACCACATCAAGGTAGATTTCAATTTTTTAATTCTAATTTTTCAACCAAGTTGAACTCAAATTTTAAAAATTTCTTTGTAATTTTTATAGGACACACACTGCTGTGAAAATTGCCCCTCGATACACCCACCCAACAATTCATGTTCTAGATGCATCAAAAAGTGTAGTCATTGTAAGAAAAGATTAGAACAAAATTTTTTTTAGTTATTTAGTTGTTATTTAAAATATTTTTTCTCTATTAAAGTGTTTATTTACAAAAAAAATCTGGAAATTTTTTGCAGAAATTTTACACTTTTAATGTTTTTGTCAATATAGGCCCAAGCATTGCTTGATGACATTAGTAAGGCTGAGTTAATTGAAGAAATCCAGGAGGAATATGAAGAGATCAGGATGGATTACTTGGAATCAAAAAAAGTAAAAAAAAAAAAAAAAAAAGGTGTTAGTATCACAGTCTTAATTTTTTACTACTTTATTTTTTTTACCATTGTTTGAGGCTGTTTTTTTATAGGATAGAAAGTATGTCTCAATTCAATATGCAAGACAAAATAATCTGAAGTTAGATTGGCATGATTATCAACCAGGTTTGTGTTGTTTTTTATAATGTTATATTCTTGTTTTTCAAAATATTACCATAATTTTTATTGTTTAGTATATTGTTTTTTTTTACAGTTGTGCCTTCATTTTTTGGTCCCAAAATATTTCAAGACTTTGATATCAACCAACTTATAAGCTACATTGACTGGAAACCATTTTTTGATGTCTGGCAGCTGAGAGGAAAGTATCCAAACAGAGGCTTTCCAAAACTTTTTAAAGATCCTACAATTGGTTTGTGTAAAATCTTTTAATTTATTTTTACAAGGTTGATCCTACTGTTGGTTTGAGTAAATTGTATCTTTTGATATATTTTTATAAGGTTGTTGAAGTTAAAAACACTTTAAAAATCTGTAAGAAATTTTAAAGAACTAAATTAAATTTGATTGTAAATATATAAACAAAAACTTGTAGTTGAAAACTTTTTCAGCCATTATTTCCAAATTTTTTAAAACTGTTATAGGTGAAGAAGCGCAGCGTGTGTTTAGTGATGCCCAAGCTATTCTTAAGAAAGTAATTGAAGAACACACTCTGCAAGCTGTTGGATTAGTTGCATTTTACCCAGCAAACAGTTGCATTGATGATATTTTGGTGTTTGATGAGCAACGCAATAAACATTTAGCAACATTTTATGGTTTAAGACAACAGGTGTTTAAAAAAATGATTTTTTTTTTTCAAAATAACAATTATGAAATAAGAACAAACAAATAGCAATTATGAACTATGTTTAAAAAAATTAAAATAACAAGTATAAAAAAAAAGATATTTAAAAAGTAGCAAGCATGCAAAAATTTATAGACCTCAAATAATAAGTTACTTTTATGAGCAATGGTAATTCTTTCTTAAAAGTCTTTGTTTGTTCCTTGCTATAAAAAGTTTCACATTTGTTTTTAGTCTGAGAAAGAGGTTGCAAAAGATGCTCCATATATTTGTTTATCAGATTTTATTGCCCCAAAGGGTGTTGATGATTATATTGGCATGTTTGTTGTGTCTTGTTTTGGTGCAGATAAATTAGCGGACAGGTTTGCTTTATTATTACAATTACCTTATTTTCTCAATTTAATATTTTGCTCACTTATCAAGAGAATGGAAACATTAAGGTGAGCAAGTTAAGAATGAGTGAAAAAAGATTGGACGGTATTTAAGAAAATTGGAATTCAGTAAAACGTTTTTACCTTGCTTACAAATTTTTCTTTTTTTGCATTTAAAAATAAAACAACAAATTAGTTAATTTCGGAGAAATAGAGCAAGAAAAAATGGAACAAATTAAATTTGTTAGGTTCCAGCTCACTCAGTTCAGTACTAAAAAATTTGTACAAGAATGTTGCATGCTAAAACATTTATTTATTTTTTTTTTTCTTTATTACCAAAAAAGACTTTACACAAAAGGTATTTTGGTTTTTACAAAAAGATACAAACTAAACTGATTTGTTTTTTTTTTTTAAATCATCATCATTGTCATCAACATCATCAATGAAGCAGGTTTCACTTTCTCAAAAAACCAATTAACAAAAGAAAGATTGAGTTTTACCTACCTGAGTAATTTTAAATAAAAGTTTAATCTGTTAACAGATTCATCCTTAAGATCTTTACTTGTAGAATCTTCACTTGTAGAATCTTCACTTAAAGAAGAAATTTATGCTTTGCTGTGTAACTTTGTTATTTTAGCAAGATATCTTAAACTAGTTACCAATCTCCCAATTATTATTATTTTTTTAACCGAAGTATTTTATATTTAGTTACAAAGAAAATTTCGATGACTACAACTCAATCATGGTAAAAGCAATCGCTGACCGTATTGCGGAGGTAGGGAGGAAATATTTTTTAAAAATCTCAAACCAAACAATTTGGTTTTACTATTTATTCAAAAAGTTAAAATTCAAGTTGGTGTTTTTTTATGAGTTACAAAACACCATTTTGGAGAAGATTTTATTAAAAGTTATTATAATTTTATTTGGTAAAGTTTTTTATTGTTTTATAAATTTTGTTATTTCTACTGCTTATGTAAGTAAAAAAAATTTATTGGTTTTAGGCCTTCGCAGAGAAGCTTCATGAAATGGTTCGAACAGAACTATGGGGCTACTGTCGGGATGAAAATCTTAGCTCATCCGAACTTCATCAAATTAAATACTTTGTAGGTTAAACTTTGACTACTTTTGTAGGTTCAAATTTTTTTAAGTTTTTGAACTTTTTTCTGATTTATTGAACATTTATGATTTAACACTTTTCAAATGCATTAAATTGATGCAAAAATATATTCTAAAAAGGTTTTTAGGGTATAAGACCAGCACCTGGTTACCCAAGTCAACCAGACCACTTAGAAAAGTTAACCATGTGGAATTTAACTGATGCTGAACAGTTGATAGGAGTAAAGCTAACTGAATCTTTAGCAATGGATCCTGCTTCTTCTGTTTCTGGTCTTTATTTCGCGCATCCAAAGTCAACCTATTTTGCCACGGGAAAAATCTGTGCAGATCAGGTAAACTGTGCTGTTGTTGTTGTTGTCATACATTATTATTATCATTATCATTATTATTTTTATTATTATTATTATTATTATTATTATTATTATTATTATTATTATTACTGTTAATATTATTATTATTATTATTATTATTATTATTATTATTATTATTATTATTATTATTATTATTATTATTATTATTATTATTATTATTATTATTATTATTATTATTACTACTAGTTAGTAGTATTATCATTATAATTAGTATTATTAATATTATTATATTTTTTTTCGTTATCTCTTTTTTTTTTTATCTTTCGTTATTTCGTTATCAGCGTCTTCCAAAGTAATTGTGCTATCCTATTTTTCAAATAACAAATGTGAAATGTTGTTAAGAAAAATGACCAAATGTCACTATTAGTTACATTTCTTACTCTGCAGGTTGAAGACTACGCCGTAAGAAAAAAGAAATCGATGAAAGAAATCGAAACGTGGCTTTCGCCAATTTTAGCATATGAACGTGATGAAATTTAAGATTTTTCTACTGAAGATAAATTTTATTACGAATTAACAAAAAACGAATCAAAGTATTTATTATCATTAACTACATATTTATTTTGAAGAATTTTTTTGGAACTTAAGAAAAATTTTTAAAATGTTTTTCTCTTTATTTTGTGATCGACAAAAATTCTTTTGCTGAAATATAAAGGTCTTCTTCGCATCGTTTGTTATCCATTAAAATTAAGATGCAATTTAAATAATAAAATTTTCTGGTAGAAGAATATTTTTAAAAAATCCTTCTTCTGGCATCACATAACGCCAATAAAAAAAATATTATACAGCGACAGGCTAGAAATTGTTAAAAAAAATTGTGTAAAAATTATTGCTATGAAAATTGTTGCAATAAATAGCAACAATTAATGCTTTACATTGTAGTAAATCACTGCCTGGACTGAGCTTCAATGTGTGACCCTGGGATATGTTCTGATGCCATAAAAATATAATTTCAAACCACAAATAAACCGGGGGAAAATCCCAAAATAATTACCACTTCGGGCTTTTAGTTCTTCCTAAAGCTTGTTCCGACATTTTAACTGTGCGTCTCTCATGGTCAAAATGTGAACCTAATTTGTATCAGAGGTTTTCCGTTCATTCAACAGTGTTACATTGTGCGTCATTGAAAAGAAAAATTACTCTTTACACCTAAATCATGAATTTTTGATCAAAAAAAGAGTTGTTATTAGAAAACTTTTGATGTAATGCAACTTTCGATGTGTTATCAAAATACAATAATGTTAAAATCTTAAAAGTTGATATTTTAGGTAACACTAAGTTTTTTTTATGCCTCGGATGGTAAACGTCAAATTATGTGAGTTGTCTCTCTCTAAAAAAAGATTTAAGGGAACCTTGAATCTTTATTTGCTAAACCATGGTTTGTCAGTTTAATAAAAACATTCAGATATTACACTGAAGCAAACCTAAAATCTTCTTTCCAACTCTTGACGTTGCACATAAAGATTTTTTCTATCGGAAGAACTTCCCATTCCCATATTGACTTGTTGAAGCTTCGCCTAAAAATTTACGGCACTTTTTACACTTCACTTAGTTTGCAGCTGTTATTGTTGCTGGAGTTGTCGCTTGATTTATTTGCTGCTCGTCATTAAAGCTTAGCTTCCGTTGTTTTTTAGCTTGCTTTGCTGCTTTTTTGCTCTCAGCACCTTTCAATCTTTAGAGTATTTCAGGTTTACTGAGACACTCCCCATCGAACCTTAGTACATCTACATTTTTTCGTTTTTTTTGTGTCAACGTGTTGGATGCGAAACATTTGTTGCAAAGCTGCTGCGAGCGATTGGGCCGATTGCAATTGTTTTTCAACCTCTTTTTGAATTTCCTTTTGAAT
The DNA here is from genome assembly GCA_014706445.1 of Hydra viridissima. NCBI lineage: Eukaryota > Metazoa > Cnidaria > Hydrozoa > Anthoathecata > Hydridae > Hydra > Hydra viridissima. The sequence goes on along the minus strand of QPEY01000276.1, from coordinate 11,097 downwards.
AGCTGGAGTTACTAGACTTTTGATGGTTGTTTGCAGGCGAGTTGGCTTTGGAGGTGACTTTGAAGCTGATGCTATGCAACACATGCTGATGCTTGATGTTGTTAATATAGATTCAGATAGCAGTGGCTGAGATGGTGTAGTTCCTGGTGCTAGTAGTGGTTGTGGTACTTTCATAGATTCTGGTGGTTAAAATGACGAAGGCTCAGGTTGAGATGACGGTGTTTCAAACGTATTAGCAATTAGCAATTTTGACTGATCGATTTTACTGATGTTGAGTGGAAACAAGCCAGTATTCTGAAATCCACGAACTATTTGGGTGCGTGTAAAAACTTCACCAGAGCTAAAAAGTTTTGCTTGCAGTTGGCTAAAACATT
>QPEY01000275.1:102905-124256 GCA_014706445.1 Hydra viridissima | reverse complement strand
TCCGACTCCAGCCAAAATGAGCTCCGACTCCGACTCCGACTCCACGACTCCGACTCCACAGCCCTGCTTTCTCCAATTGCCGCGTGCATTTTAAGAACGCGCTCTTTCAAAGCCTAGTAACTAATGACGAAACGACGACATTAAACATTAAACATTAAACGTTTCTGTACTAATTATATTAAGATAATAGTTTAGCACAAAATATGGATGGTAGTGCATATTTTGTGCTAAACTATTATTTTTAGTAGAAATATTTAGTAGAATCATTCAGGTTTCGTTGATTAGCCTATATCCACAAATTTCAGTCAATCTGTATGCAACACATATAGTGAGGGCGGCTTTTTTAACAATAATAATTAAATGATTTGAATTATTGTTAATTAGTTGGTTTATTGTTAGTCTGTTTATAGCTGTAGTAAGGTTTAGGATTTAGGGGTGTATGGGTCTTATGTTACGTGTAAAGGGTTAAGGTTATGTTCGCCGTCCTCAGTATATTCTATTATAAAATATAAGTCAATAAACGTTTTAATAGTGTGTAATTCTTAACACTCTTTTGTTCATTACGTTTATATGAATACAAATAATATTCTCTTACTTGTAGTGTTCGTACTGTTTTTATCGATTACTCTTCTTTTTGTTCTTCTTTTTCTATACGAATATCTCTTCTTTATTTGAAACTTCTGGATATTCTTCTTTAATCAAAATTTCCTCTGATTTCTATTTAATTCTTCACTTCTTTTTCTTTTTTATTCTCTCAAAACTTTTTGTACATTCAAATATTTTTAAATCACCAAATTCTCTCTCTTTAAAATTCTTCTTAAAACTTTCTTAAAACTCTCTTCTACTTCTCTTTAAAACTTCGTTTTCTTGATTCTATCCGTCTCTCTCTCTCTTCTCCTCTTCCTCCTCCTCTCTCTCTGTAAAACTCTATTTTTTTAAAGCATTTTATAGTTTTTGGATGTTTTCGGTTTCGATACCTATTCATCATTAATTAAAATGGCCGATTGATGAGTCTTCCTGTTTACATCTCTTCCCGGTTGCTTTTTTAACGAGTCTTACGAGTCTTCATGTTACGTCTTTTCTCAGCTGCTTTATATTTACTTTTCCTCTTTCCATTTTATCATTTAACTTACGTGACAGGTTGATGAATCATCGTGTGTACGTCTTCTCCAATCATTGCTTTTAACTTCTTTTTTCGTTTTATTTATTTAAATGGCAGGTTGAATAAGTCTCCGTGTGTACGTCTTTTCATAGTAGTTGTTGTTATTTAATTCTTTTTGCTTTATCATTTATCTATATTTAATTATATATGAAACTTGTAAGAGTTTTGCCTCAAAACAACCCTAATCTTTGCAGATTCAAAACAACCCTAATCTTTGCAGATTAGGGTTGTTTTGAAGCAAAGTTTGTGAAAATTTTAAAAAAATTATTGCAGAGGCACAAAAAGAGAAAATCTCTATCAAAAGTTTTCTAAAAGTGCAATAATTTTTGAAGAGAGAAATGTTATGAAGGGGAAAATTGTTCTTTGAAGAGCAGTAAAAATAGTTCGTAGGACTGTCTCTTCAAAAAAGATCTCATCTAAATTGTCGTTAAGTGTGACAAGTATCATTAATTTATATAATTATAAGTATGTTAAGTGGATTGTTATCCAATATAAATTTAGGTTAAATTTTGTAAAAGGCATAGTTTGATTTAGTGAAGTTAGGTTTAGTGAATTAACACAATGTTAAATCAAATAAAGATTCCTGATTATGAAAACTGAAAATTTGTGTGCTTGCTGTCTGAAATAATGTTTAAGCTTACTGTTTTCCAAGCAGATTGAATATACCAACTGTACAAGACCAAAATCATTATCAGAGAATCTCAGGTACCACAAGGACTCTGCGAAACGTGTACAACTACTTTGTGCAGAAAACAAGAGGGGAAAGAAGTTGCACTCCCCCTTTGCTCGATTTCAAGTCAATACAAGTGAGACTTGAAACAAGAGGCACGATATGTTATCTAATCTGGCAAATCTTTCGTTCAAAGCTGCAAGAAAAATATCCTCTTGAAGAGTAAACCACTATTGAGAAAGAACCAAGTGTGCATTGCAGCTCAGCCCTTTAGGAAAAGGTTTCTTCCACCAATGCTCTCAAGTAAAGTAAAGGGAAAACCTTCAATTTTTAGCAGCAAAAGATGCCAAAGCAGCCGAAAAAACTGCATCTCGAGTTATTTCCTATAAAGAATTATCCCCAGAAGGAACTATTCGACTTGCTAAAGCATCCGGCGGGCCCGGTAAATATTTCTACTTAATTTTTACATATACATATTAAAAGAAAGTCTTGACTATTAAGAAATGAGACTTGATAGATTTCTGGAAGTATATTTTTGACAAGTTTCTAATTTCTTTAAAGGCGAATAATTTGCAAGTTTCACCCAAACTTTCTGAACAAAGTTTATCATAAACATAAAATGTACATGTTTTGGTATAAGGGCAAAGTAGTGCCCAACCACCATCAAGCGCTCCAAAATTGACCACTCTAGCTCTTGTAAATGCACAATTAAATACGGGCCTGTTAAACAATGGATTAAAAAAAACTGGTCAGAACTGTAAACCAAACATCAAGCAGAAAGATGGTAGAGCCAAATTTTGATATGAATTTGGCTCTACCATCTTTTTTTACCATCTAAGTGATTTCATCAGCTACAGTCACTTAAAAGTTACCGACGGAAAAGGAGATTCTGGTAGAGATCGAGTTGTTGCTCACTGCAATGATTTATCAAGTCTTGTGAATCATGTTATTCAATCTAGCAAAATTTCCCGTGGCTAGTTTGTTAAGCATAAAATGGATGGTGGGAAATATTTTCTTAAGTTTTGTCTAAGCATTTTCGATAATGCGCTAAAAGATGAAACCAGCTCACCGCCACAAAAATAGCCTCTCACTCTAAGGACTGGCAAACTCACTCCAGTATTGAAAAAATCTGGTCACTGATTAATACAATACATGGATTTAAACTAATTTTGGCTTGTGATATGAAAGTTGCAAATATAGTTTTTGGTCTTTAAACCCATTCAAGTATGTACTCTTGCACATAGTGTGAAATCAAATCCAAGTATCTTGCCAAATCTGGAAACTTGCGAACACTGGGCTCAAATTCAAATTGTTCGGCAATGTTAATTGATAGCAAATCATCACCGGGTCTGACAATGTTCTCATTTTGGAGGTCATCCCACCGATGGAATTGCATCTCCTCTTAGGAGTTGACAATCATCTTTTCAAGATCCTTAAAACTGCTTGGATAGAAGCTGTTATGCAGAAAGCTTCTTAAAAACGTGGATGTGTTGCAGCAACTTGCTGATACAAACATATTTTTTTTGAAAAATACATGAAACCTAGGAAAATCAATGATTGGGGAATTTGCATCGTTTCTTTTTCTCCAACAGGCACACAATATGCAAACGTATGACACAAATTTTTGAGCCAGCCGAATTTTGGATGGAAAAAGGAAGTTAACAACTGAAAATAGAAAATGGTTACAAGGAAGTTTATGCGATTGATTGTATAAAAGTTTTAAAACTGATGAATGATAGAATTATTAAAAAACTGAAGGGATTTTACCACTGAATATTGAGAGTTCATTAAAAACGGTGTATCGGCGTAGTTGAAGATTCTGAATCCCAATAGCAGATGTCGCTTAAGAGAGTTTTGAAACTCCTACTTTTTCCAACGCAACTTCATCGCATCATCAACATCATCATCAGTATCAACGCCATCAATAATGAACTTCTTGTTCGTGCATCGTGTAGGTTCAGTAGAAAAGAAATGGATTTTTTTCTATTGATCAAATATTTTTTGCGGCAACTTTTTCATCCAGAATCTTCTGGGGTACTTATTGAACTAACAACTCATTAGACTTTCATAAGCATTTAATGTTGAAATGGAAATTCCAGTTTATTTAATTTCTTTACCATCAATTTTAATCCTTCAACTTCAATTTAGAGATCGCTTAAACTTCCAGAACCAATTAAGAGCAAAACAAAGAGGCTTTCTAAAAAGGCTATTCGATTTTTAAGCTTTTAATTTGGTTTTATATGCTTCTTGAATAAGCTAACTTACCTATACATTACACATTCAGTAAGATAAGCGTAATAAATATAAAAAATCAAGACCTTTTAAAGATTTATTTTGTTTAAAAACATCACTTTAAAAGCATTTAACTATCCTTAAACTTAAAACTATTATGCAATGACACTAGAAATTCAAAGAAATACCTTTTAGGAGAAATACTTGAGAGGTTTATTAGGTCGATTCTACATGTCCTGGCTGGGACCTTTTTAATAATTAAACGAACGGAATGTGTTCGAATAAAAATATCCTGGATGGAAAATTTTTTAAATTTTCTACGCAAAGAGAGGTAACTCCTATTCAAGACCTGAGGATAATTTGATAAGGGCGCTCCAACTTGTTAAAACGGGCCTGTTTATTTTAAGGCGCAGTCCCTTAGTTTATTAGTTAAAAAAATTCTTAGATTCTGTTATTCTATTACTAATAGAGTATTCTAATATTAATAATATTACTAATATTTAGATGGAAAATCAATCCGAAAATCTTGGAATCAATACCTACCAGTGTAAGAACCTAAATTTGAGGTGTTAGTTTCAGATAGGGAATGCAGTGATCTTGAAGATTTACATCAAACTTATTTTAATGGCATCTATAAACCATGGTGTCTGAAAAGGCTATTCAAATAAAAATATTATACAACCTTTTAAAATTGTTTTTTTAACTAATTAGGAACTCATTTACAAAAAATTTTAAAATTTTAAAACCAAAATGTACCTAACATTATAACACCAACCCCGAACCCCCTATTATATTAAAAAAAAAAACTAACTAAGTAAAAAGCACAACAGTAGCACTAGTTTGCTTAAGATCGCGATCACAAATCTTATGAATATTATTTGTATATTTAAGAATAACTACGAGACAAAAATCTCAGATATTTTTAAAAAAGTTCTTATAAAAAACAGCAATTATCGAGACAAGAATAAAACAAAACAGAAAATTTACAAAAAAAAAAAAAGTTAGAAAAACGGATTTAATCTTCTCTTAATTTCCGACTATCATAGGATCTGAAGTAAAACATACCGAACAAATATAACAAGCTGAAAAGAAAAACAATGTTAAGCCAAAGAATCTCATCCCAATAATCGCATCCAATTCGCAATACATTTAGTATGTACACAATAATGAAGGCGAACTGAACCTAAAATGCATTAAGTATTAGTTTTAAATACTGGATTACATTATACAAAAAATGACATGGTTTTACAATCCTGCTTCTTGACATTTTATTCAATTAAGAAAGTAAAACGGCCAAGACAACAACAACAAAAAACATTTTCATCTTTTATCCTTCAAATGTTTATTATTTTTGTTTTATGCAATTAAGTCGCTTATAAGTAACTCCCAGCAGTGAAAGAAATTTTTAAAAGAACTTTGGATATTTTTTTTAAAGAGTAAAAATCCGAAAGGTGCGTTTTTATTAAACCATCGATAAACTAAATACCTTTAAACATATTTAATTTTTTTTTTCAAATATTATGTTGGTGTAACTAAAAAATATACATATTATTTGAATTCGTGCAAAACTCATTAATGAACATCAGGAAAACAAGATAAAGCCTAGGTACTAATTTAATTAACAAATCTAACAGTTCGTTCGATTATCAGACATCACAACTTGGTAACGTTTTAAAATTTATGATTGAAGTTAAAAAAGAATTCTACAAGATTTTTTTTTTTTTTTAACTGTTTTAGTGTAAATATTTGGTACATGATTTAGGTACATTAGAATGAAGAAAAATTTTAAATCGCTTATCGCCACCATGAGGATCAGAAAAAGTATTTAGTTTCAAGTATTTATTTAAAAAAAATTATTTCAGCTTTCGAAACTTATTCTTTTGTATTGAGCTTATACATTGGATTTAATCAGTGTCAATTTCAAGGTGTTATCAGTAAGTGAAAACATCCTTTGACATTTACACATCTCGTTCAACTCATGACCATTCTCTTTAGCATTTTCTAATATACTATAGGCCCCATTATTGTCAAAAGAGTTGCTACAAAGTTTACAACAGACAATTTACAACAGACAATTTACAGTTTACAACAGACAATAAACACATGATACGTCCCAATTATTAAACGATTTTTTAAAATACATTTCATTAACAATTTGTAAGATAACAAAATTCTACTCATGCTAAAACACTGCAGTTTCAGCATATTATTCACTATAAACTAACTTTTTGTGGAGTTATCTCTCTTTGTGAATTAACATGAGTATAAAAAAAGTAAATAAAAAGGGATGTCTCTAGAGAATATAGAATAAAATAGGATAGCAATATGAACATAGAATGATTAAATTCATGAATATCATAAGAATGAGTAGAAGAATCTTTTTATAGATTATATTAAGAAAATGAAAAAATGTATTAAAAATTCATAGAGAAAAAATTACCTGAAAGTAATTGGAAATCATTAGCAATAACAAATCTTATAATCAGTGATTTACGAGACCAAGGAGAAATTTCAACAAAAAAAACATTTTAAAAAAATTTAGATTTGAAAAATTTAGGTTTGGGATGTCCGTGAGTATAACACCAATGAATTGATAGCAAAGTTTAATATATAATTATTCCATCATTTTAAGATACTTTTAACAGGAAAAGTTGTTTGCATCAAGGAAAAGTAAACAGTAACAGTTTGTAAGAACTTGTCTCAGTGAAACTTTTGACTTAGAAAGCCAAGAGAACTTGTCAAGGCTGAACGAATGGTAAAGGACTGACAAAAAAAATTTTAAAAAAATTAAAAAACAACAAAACTAATAAATGACTTTTTTTTTCAACAGGCTCTAGCACATCCAATTTTAACAAGTTATTGATGTAACTTGAAAAAAAACAAATGTTCCTATTATATATTAGCTCTCTAATTAGCTTGGGAATTTTAGTTAATTGGAGGAATTATTCTTGTTTTGAAATGATATCTTTATCGCCATTCTTTGTGTTGTATGATGTCTGATAAAAATGGTTGAAAAGCCAGAACAAAGATATCATGTAAAACCAATGGATCCAAAAGAAGCCGTTATAAGTTCGATCTTTACATGCGTGTATAGCATTTGAACAATAGAAGAGAATAAGAACAAACTGCGACTAAAAGAAACAGAAAGAAAAGTTTAGACCAATACAACTGCATCATTTATTGTATATTGTTGAAGTAGCTTATCGAATGCCTCTGAGAACAAATCATTTAAGTTAGGTAGTTACAACTTTGACAAAAACTGAATCAAACCAAAGAAAGGTTACAATCAACAGGTTGTCAGACAACCAAAACAGGACAAAAATTTTTATTTAAAAAAGCTTAGATTAACTTCTAATAACTTTGATTTTTACTTGAAAAAATTGATTTTAAGTAGGTGGAGCTTTTATTAGACAATTTTTAACTTTTAATTAGAAACCTGGTATAAACTTATATTATTAATTTTTAACTCAACAACAACTGTATTCTTTGAAAAAATTATGCAGAAAACGCTACATTTATAATCTAGAGGCATGAAAGTTAACAAGATAAGTAATGAAAAACAGGTATGGAACTCTTCTGACTGCACTTTTAATACAGGATAAACTAAAGATGTCTAGACAAGTACCTCTTAGCAGTATAAAGACTTAAATCACTAACCAACCAAGACAGAAGATGATTTTCATGGAAAGTTTCAACCTAATGTACACTTTTACTTATAAATTTTGTTAAAAAACATGATTTGAAAAAACTGAAACTTACCATTTGCATTTTTGTGAGATATTTTTTCCACCATAAATACTTCTGCATGTGTGGGCCAATAGCAGATAACATGTAATAGGTGTACATAATTGAGTGAATAAAACTGTTTAAAAAAGGTCCAAAATAGGCTAAAAAGAACAATAACACAATCATAGTTTTTAACAACTTATTTAATCAAAAATTTTAAAAAGCTGAATAATAATATTGTAAATATTTAATATTAGGATGCAAATAATCCATGTGATAAAAGTTTAACCATCATATATTAACTATAATATAATAGCTGATGATTTTGCATACACTATGATTTTGTTTCACCACTTAAAAATGAGTACTGAAAGCTTGTTGAAGGAGCTAATTGTAACTCCATTGCTCTAACTCTTATTATATAAGAGGTAGCACAATGCAGTTATGATTAATCAACAATTCTCTAGATTTTATCTTTAACCCAGCATAATTGTGATATAGATAAAAATTCATGATTATAGTTGAGTTTAACTTCTAAAAAATTTATATATAAAAGTTAAGTAATTTATTCCAAAATTAAAAGTCTTTTTTCAAACTAATACCTTTATATTTTAAGATTTTGTTTAAATAATTATAAAACTTGTGAGCTTTTTGTAATCAAGTTATATATAATAAACTTACAAGCTCCTCCTGGAACATATTTAACTAAACACCATTGAAGAAGAAGCATTGAAACATGATGGTAAGTGTGAAGAAATGAGATTTGATTGTTCTTCTTTCGAACCACAAAAAAAAACTAGACAAAACAAATATTCACATAGAGATACACAACAAGGAACAGCCAATAAAAAATATCTGAAAATTTATTTATAAAATTCACATTGTAAATAAAAATAGGGTTTCTTAACCTTTATTTTTAAAATATAATTAGCATTTTATCAGGAAACATTAATATTGACCAAATAGTTAAGCCATAATCTTTTTTAAAACTAATGTACACTTTTCAGAAAAAACCAGTAGTAACTGATATTAACAAAGATTTATTGATATAAAAAAAACACTTGTTGCAGACTAATAATAAGGTCTGCCAAATAATGTAGCTCACCCTTTGAAAACAATACTAAATATAAAATATGAAAATTTTGTTTGTGTTTTAAAAAATTTGTCTTACTTGATTTTATTTGAAACAGGAAAATAAAAGCATTGCTTTTCTGCATTTTTATAAAAATACTGGTATATTTGTCAACAGTGTCCTGAATGAAAAATACTTCTTAACAGTATTTGTTATAAGTAATTATTCCTTTTGTTAAGTTAGCTTTGAAGTGATACATTTCAATGAAAAATTGCTTCACATGTTTTGTAATAACGATAATAAGCTCCACAATAGTTATTAGATTGTGTGTTAAAAAAGAACGATTCATTTTAATTTCTCTCTTTCTTTTTTTTTAACTATTGTGTTTAATTTTTGTGCAACTGGTCATGTATTTTCTTTATAAGGCTTATCTTTGATTTTCACAAATATTTGTTTTGATTGATTTTATATAATGAAGAATATCAATGTGCCTTTTTCTGCTGAGTATCAGAAGAAAAAGGTGCCTGCAGAGCATTATTTGGGGAGATTTCAACCTTGACTCACCAAATACTAAAAGGTGATATACAATGTGAGGCATATAAGGATGGAGCTACTTTTTACTGATGGTGAGTTTTTGAAAAAAAGAAACATTACACATTTTTTTTATAGTGAGAAGATGCTCCAACATTAATAGCCTGTACAATTCACAAAATGCGTATCTGTGCTAAAAATTTTGAAGAAGCTAATGGGAAAGGTGATAAGAAAAAAAAGAAATTTCTGTAATGCTGTAAAGTGTTTACTTTAATGTAGAAATGAACATAAATTAAGTAGGTATTTATGTGGAACAAGACTAGCAGTTCATCAGTAAGATTTATATATATTTTTTGTAACTTATGCACAGAATTTCAGATTGATTTTGTTTCTGGATCAAATTTAATTTTTTACATTCTCTTCAGCTTTACTCTATTATTTTAACAAATTAACTTTTGAATAAATTTTTTAAACATTTTAATAATTATGCTTCCTATCATTAAGATTAATATAGATATTCTCTAAACCCTTACAAGAAACTATAAATACTTAATTTTTAAAGATGTTAATGTGTGCATTGGTGTTTGGTTTTTCAGCTTTTAACAGATAATAATGAATAAAGTCGAACCTCTAAATTAACTATTTAAAATAAATCCTATTTAAAATAGTTTACATATTATATATAAACAAAGTTACCAGACTCCAGGAAAAAAAATTGCAATAACTCACATAACTTGTTATTATTTCAATCCATTAAAAGATTGCTCAGAATTGGTTTGACTTTTATAACAGTTTTTAAATAACAAATATATATATAGCTTATCACCAAAAACTAGACTGTGTAAAACACATAAAGAGTTTTGTTAGATAATAAACTTCTTAGAAAAAATTTGATTTATCATAAGACTTATTAATTATCATTTGTTAAGACTTATTCATTATCATTTGTTATTATATAAAAAAAATCTAATGCAGATGCTTATGTTTATACCATGGGCCTTATCAATCCCCTGCAAGGCTAATAAAACCTGAAGGGGAATTTTTAAAAAGATGAATAACTTCTATTACAACTAGGGATGTTGAACCCAATATTTGTTATTTGGTGTTTTTAGCACTATTTGGGGTCACCCAAATATTTGTATTTTTACCCAAATATTTGTATACAAATAGTGCAAAAATTTTGAAATTATTTTTCAGCATTTTTTAAAAAAATAACCACATTTTTAAAAATCTAATTTGTTACGAACCCTTTATTTCAATTTCCGAGTTATGCAATTTCCGTGAATTTTATATCATAATTAATTTACTACTACTGAAAATTTATCTTTGTTTAATTGTGAATTTAATCAAGTAACTATTGAAATTATACAAAGAAGTACTATAAATACTACTATCAGGTATGAGTCTCATGCTTTTTTAGGTTAAGTTGACTAAACTAAAATTTTATTTAGAAAATGATGAGTGAAGTGTGGAAACATTTTGTAAAAATCAGTAAAAATCAGGCAAAATGTCAAGTTGGCAACTGTAATGAAGTTTGTACGATTGTTAATTATGGAACAACGAATTTGATAAATCATTTAAAATTGAAGCATGGCATGGATATCTCTTAAAAGAAAGAATACATCAGAATCAACAGAAGGTCCAAGTAATAAAAAAATTCAACGTCCAATAACAAGTTTTACAGTTCAAGAGTTGTTAATATCAAAATGTGCACCCAAAGATGGATTTTCAATTAATAAAATAATAAATTCGAATGCTACTAAATCATATTTGTCATCACGCGGTCATCAAATGCCTAAATCAAGATCAACAGTTTGGGAAGACATTAAAAAATACTACGAAGAAGTTTTTAATGAATTTGTGTTAAAAATTCAAGAGTCTAAAGTATGGGAAAGAAATTTAGTACAATAATTGATGAGTGGACATAATACATTCAAGAGATATTTAAATATCAAAATTCACAATGGCACTGAATCTATGCAATTTGCATTAACTTCTGTTGGATCAGGTAGTTGTAATGCTGAAAAATTGAAAACAATTGTCAGAAAAAAACTCCAGGACTTCAAACTTAACATTTCAGAAGATATTGTCTCTATAAACAATGGAGCTTCTGTAATGAAACAATATGCCACCTTGATGCCATTTGAAAGTCAACTTTGTTACAATCATGGAATAAATTTAGCTATTGTTGACTGTTTATATCAAAAAGATCGTGAAGAGATGGATAAATATAATGATAATGTTGAACTTGATAATGAAGATGAAGATTTTGATGAAAAACTAGATTTTGATGAACAAGAAAGCTCTTTACCAATGGAAAAATCCTACTTTGATGTTATACCAGTTGTTCGAGGGTATGAGAAAGTTTTGAAAATCTCCATTGAAAATTGTTCGCTTTAAAGAAAATGTCCAAGAAACAACAGGAACAGTTAACTCTATTAATTGACTGCAAAACAAGATGGAACAGTGTACTTCCTATATTGCAGAGATTTTATGAATTAAAAGAAATTGTAAAAACTACAATAATTGAATTTGAAGGTTCATATGATGACAGCATTGAAACTAAAGTTAAAGACATAATAGATTGCTTGATTCCTATTGAAGAAGTAATTAAAAAATTAAGCTCTAAATGCTGCAGTTTGATGGTGGCAGAAGGATCATTTATCTATTTATTCAACACTCTCAACGCACAGGAAAGTGATATTTCGCAAAAAATGCTCAAAAATTAAAAAACTCGAATTGATTCACAAAGAAATGTTAATTTAATATCACCATTGATTTTTCTTCACACTGGTGATTATCCAAAGGAAAATGATTACTTTAAATATTCATCCAAATTAACAATTAGAAAAGAAATTAAGGAACTCAATACAAGATCATTTGCAGAATCATTGTTGGAGGAAAATGATGATGAAAATGATTCAAATACAACATCCAAGCTTGATGACACTATCAATCACTTTGTAAACCATCAGAAAACAGTCAAAATTTTGATCAAAAATAAAATTAAGGTGTTTGAAAAGACAAAAGAATGTACAAATAAACTTCAGATGATCTACGATGCCTTATTAACTGTGCAAGCAACATCAACAGACATTGAAAGAGTCTTTTCTGTAGCTGGAAACTTCAAGACTAAACTTCGTAATAGAATGAAAGAAGAAAAGTTGAATATACTTGTATTTTTAAAATATCACTTCTTAAATAAAAGCTAAAATTTGAATTGTAATCAATTGATTTTTTTTCATACATTTTACTATTTGGTATTTGTACAAATATTTAGGGGGTCGCTATTTGGGCTATTTGGTATTTGTATAAATATTGAAAACCAAAACATTTGGCATCCCTAATTACAACAATCATTTTCTAAAAATATTTAATGTTAAATGCAGAAGATTTGATGCTATGAAAACTAATTTTTATTTTTTGCTTTATCATGGTTGTTAAAGAAAAAGTCATTGATATTGTATTTTATGAAGAAATAGTTTTTTTTTTTCTTCTATTTAAATACAAAATACTGACTTCTACAGAAGTATTTATTCGTTTAACAATATCAGAAACACAATTTTTCTAAACTGCTAATTATAACTTTTAGGAAGTAACCCCTAGGGTAAAATTATCACAATCCCATATAAACAGTATTTTTTGTTGTTGTTTTTTTTTGTTTTAAAAAGTAAATTTGAAATAAAAACAAATTAAATAAATATTGAACCAAAAAAATAATGACAATAAGATGAACTCACAGTATCTAAGAATTCAATTAATTTTGAGAAGAAATACCACCAATGTGCGTTGACTAACTAAACAAATGAAAAATAAATTATATTTCTAGAACAAATATAACTTATTCTTTAATTTAAAAAAGAGCACTTACTCGCATTGTTTTTGGAGAGGTGTCCTTTGTATCATTAGATTGGCATGACAAATTGAATTCTGCATTCATAAATGTAGTAGCAAAAATCTAAAAAAAAAGTGTACAAATTTTTTGTGATATTTACAAAAAAAAATAACAACACAAACATAAAACCATATGCATACCTCCCACATCATCCAAACAGATAACAGTACAGAAAAGAAATTGTAAATAATCAGCACTGCACGAAGCTGCAGAGCTTTGCGACTTTCCATAAATCTAGGTCCAAAGGTAACCATTACCAGGTAAAATACTGCAGCTGTAATTACATACTTAGGATCACTCACAAATAAATAATCTTTTGTTCTAGGATCACCTTCACTCTGTATTTTGTTATAGTAATAGACAAGTCCTTGAAACACCATTGTGTTGTAAGCTGTGTCTTAACAGGTGCTAACAAAAAAAAAGGTTTAAATGCATACATACATACATACATACATACATACATACATACATACATACATACATACATACATACATGTATATTACATTCTTATTGGAAGACTAGGTGATTGTCATTATGATTATAAAAACTTGCCAAACTTGAAGAGACAGAATAAGAACTATCTGTCATTATGACTCTGAGTAAAAAAAATCCTTTTTTTTGACAGATCATATGGCATCATTTATTTTCAACAAACCACATGGCACCATTCATCAGTTTTCATGATAAAAAATTGGCATTACAACACACTGCAAAAAAATAAGACTGCAGAAACAAGAAGAAAGGCAACAGAGAGTAAAAGACCTAACTCTTATCTTCAGTACTTAAAGTGCTAAAAGGGTATGCCTTTATTCAGGGACATTGTCCCTAAACCTAAAAAAGATCAAACAATCAAAGCCAACAGTTTTGATTATTTTTACTATTTATATAAATGTGCTTAGTGTTTGAGTTATTAAGCTTACGCACTATTAATATATACTCACTATATGATCATCTTTTAGTAGGTGTTCAACAAATTAAGAAACAGCTGGAGAAATAATAAGAAAAAATGAAAGAGGAAAAATTAGAGATTATGTTTATTGAATCCTCTAACTGCAAATATTTTCACAATAACAAAAAGAATAAACTCAATGCATCACATTGTATAAATGTTTGTCAGATATTTTTGATGTTTAGAACCAAATATTTTGATTTATAAATAAAAAATTTGTCAGTATGCATTATCATTTCACAACAAAAATTATTCAAATTAGTATAAAGCAATTTTTGAATAAAACTTGTGTTGAAGAATTTTGAGTGTGTTAATGTCAATTATACTGACACTTTAATGTAGAGTTAAAATTATGTTGGTTTAATCCTAAAATTAAGTGTTTTTCACTTGTAGTGAAATACATATAATAGATTGCAAGGATTCATACTAAAGATATATAGATGCATATTAAATGCATATAGTGGAGTAATTAATGATAATTGCGTCTTGGCAATCTCTGATATCAAAGGTATATTTTATTACTTCTTTATAAGCGTGTTAATAAGTATACCTCATATTTCATTATCACAGAGAAAGATTAGGTTTTAAATACCATTACTTACACAAAATTGTTTGTATCTTTCGCCTATTTGCGGTATCGCACGCCCTATTATATCCACAACCGCAACTGACAATTGCAGCAACACTAATGATTTTAAAAGCATATATCGAAATAATTCGCGGTGTTCTTACGAGGTGCAAAGTTCAGATATTAACTCAGTCTGATCTGGCTGGTTGAGTTCGCGGGCTAATGGAAAAGAAAGAAGGGAAGAGAAGGGAAGGCAGGAAGTATGGGGGAGAAGGTACGAGATGTATGTAAACAGAAATAAAAACCTATTTTTAAAATGCAAAAGGAAAATTAAATTGCTGAAAACAAAATTTCTTTAAATTACTCAGACATTAAAAAAAGTGTATCTTTAATCATATTTTTATCTAAATATTGCAGCAAGCTATTGTTATGAGAAAAATAGATTTCTTTTTGTTTTAGTTTTTTTTTGCATTTACTGTTCTACTCTCGTTTTTCTATTTTAACACCAATTTACCAAAACTATTGACCTAAAGTAATTTCATATTATTTTGTAAAACTTTCTAGGTAAGTTGACTAAAAAATAGAAAACTTTAATAAATAAGTTTATATTATCAAAACAATTTGCTGCCAAGCTGGCGTGACTTGTTTTCTGAAATAGTGTTGTGCTTTAACTGATAGGGACTGTTTTCCAGAAATAACTTGCGTTCTTTAAAGTTTATGATTCCATTGTATTCTGTAAGGAAATCCTTGCCAATAATAACATCATAGTTAAGATCGCTTATGACGTATGTTTTGAATGGGTAGATACGTTTTTCGATCTCGAACTGTAATATAAACATTCCTTTGAGAGGTAAGGTGTGGCCGTTGGCGGTGGTAACTCGTAGTATGTCACTCTTTTGTAATGTTAAATTATTTCCAAGTGATTTGTAGATGTCGTAGCTTATAGCAGTGATAGCTGCTCCAGTATCAATTAATATTTTTGTCCGGAAGTTGTATATCTTTCCCCATATGCTAAGATTTGCTGTTTGAAGCACATTCTTCGGTTTAAACATTCGATTCGTAACTTGATCAAATGCAGGTTTTTGACTTAAATCTACATGTCTGACTGGCATTGTTGTCTCTTCTAGTATCTTTTGGTCGTAATGTCCAGGAGTGAAATGTCGATGTGTAGCGTGGACATCAAGCTCAACTTTACAATTATCATCAAGTATTTCGGGGTTTTTGTTTGTGGCTATTTTGTCAATGTTATTTCGATCAATTTCTACATTACCTTCAATGTCATGGGAACTGCTTAATGAACTTGTTTTATTTTTGGTAATTTGCGGATCTTCACATTTGATTCCTTTCACATCTTGGGGTTCACAGATTGTTGAATTAGGTTGATCAAAATCTTTCTTGTTCGTTTCCTTGTTCTCTTGTTGCAGTAGATTTTGTTCAGTAATGTTTTGTAACAGATATTGAAACTGGTCTTGCAGACAGTTTAACTCATGGGTGATCTGTTTACTTTCCTCACGTATATTCTGAATCTCCTGTCGCATATGTTTATTTTTATTTTGATTTGGGGTGTTGAAATGTGAACAATTCATTCTATAAGACATATAATCTCTTGCTGATGCATTATCGTAATAATCATTGTTGGTTTCATATGAGTAACTTTCATCAAATGTTGACATCTGATTGTTTGTGTTGGGGTTATATCTGCAATCGTAGGAGTCATCCCAATTGTAGTCTTCTGCATCATTATATTGCAAGGTTGTGTTATCTCTATGTTGAAAATTGTTCTTCTGATGTTGAGTCATATTATCCATTCCCAGCATACGAACTGGCAAATCATTCTTTTGATTTTGATGGGTGCCTGTTCGTGTATTTTCACCGCTATTCCAGTTGTTACTTTGTCTTCTTGATCTGAAATAATTATCTCTATAATTTGGTTGTGGATTATTTGAGGTAGTAGCTCTCCAATTTTGGTTATTCGAGTCGGGTTGAGTGTATTTATTTTCATTGTTTCTGTTCCAGTTATCGAAATTTTGTGGTGTCCAGTTTCTATTGTTTCTCCGTCGCGTTTGTTGAGTAAAGTTTTTCCTGTACTGATACTGCGAGTTGTTATTTTGTGGAATTCTAGGATCTTGGTATTCCTGTCTGCATTGTTTTGCTAAATGTCCTGCCTTATTGCATATATAGCAGATTGGTTGGTTTACTGGGGTTGGATTACAATCCTCATTATTCGTTTGTCTCTGTAGACGCATTTTTAACTTCCTGTTCTCGTCTTTGAGCCTTGCTACTTCTCTAGTCGCATTTTCGGGATTAGCTAAATTCGCAGGTGTTGTATTATATGCAACCACTGGTGGTGCATCATTCTCAGCGAATGTTACAGTGCTAGGTTTAACCAACTGGTTGTGTACTTTTGTCATGGCCTTTACTACTGTTTCAATTATGCGAGCGTTATCATCGATGTTAACTGAATTATTTACTCTTGCGATTCTGACTGCTTGTGTGTATGTCTCTGGTTGGCTTAAAAGAAGTTTTCTCTTTAGATAAGAATTAACTCCTTGAATAAAAAGATCTCTTTTGGTTTCTTCCGAAACATTTAACTCTTGTGACAACTTCTCTAAATTTGCTATGAAATGTTCAAGTCCTCTTTCTCCTTCTTTCAATTCATAAAGTTGGGTTTTCTTCATCCAAATACGTTCTGGTGGTTCGTACTCATTCTGAAAAGCTTGTTGAATTAATTGTAAATCTTGTTTTGTTTGGTTTTGAAGGGATTCATAAAATATCGAAGCAGATTTACTTAAGCAAAGCGGAAAAGCGCTAAGTTGTTCGCTATTGTCCCACTTGTTAAAGGTAGCTGTTCTCTTAAATTGAAGGAAAAATTCTTTAACGTCATCATCTGGTCCTCCGTTAAACTGTGGTAAACTAGACTTATCAATTGTTGGTCTAAATGAGTTTGCAATCTTTTCTAACCAATTAAGAGCGTTTCTCTCATCACTTCGTCTAACCAGAGTAGCTTCCGCTTCTTGTTTTGCGGTGGAGTTTAATGGTTTTCTCGCAACTTTTTCTATCATCTTTTCACTTATAACTTTATCGATATACTCATTTCGCCAATCATTTTCCTCATGTCCTAGTGAGTCTCGATCAAAATGTTCAGTTGGTAAAACTTCAATGTCGGGTGTGGTACAGTTGGGTGCAGGTGGTGTTTTTGAGTAAAATAGTGGTAAAACATTAGGATTATTGTTGTTATGAGGTGAACCTGAATGACTTGCCATTTTTGATGTTGATAAAACTGTTTTTAAATGTTTATTAAAAATGTTAATTCAATTTTTTTTTAAAACTTTCTTTTTTTTTTCTTCTTTAAATAAAATGATTTCTGTTAAAATGTCTTTTTTTTCTTCGATCCTGTTTCAAAATAATCAATATACTTTTTTGAAAATGATTAATAATTAAAGTTCACTGATTTATGAAGAAATGAGTGAATACATAAATCTCGGTGGGACCTCCAATGTGAGGGTGTCGTTTTTTTTTGTTTTTTGTTTATTCCGTTTTCTTTTGCAGTAAAGGGGAAGGGGAAGGTTTTGGTTAAGGTTTGTTTGGATTAGGTATATGGAGGTTGGGAACGAGGTTAAAGGTCTGGGAAGTACTTGGTTAGGTAAGGGCGAGGTTTAGGGAATAGTTTGGTTAGGAATGGGCAAGGTTTAATCTAAAAGGGCTAAACTTATAATCGCCGTCCTCAGTATATTCTATAATATAATAAAACTAAAATGTTTTATTATAAATTATTTATGTTAAATTATGTTAATTATGTTAAATTATTATTATAAATTATTATAAATTATTTATGTTAAATTATGTTAATTATGTTAAATTATGTTAATTTATATAATTGTTTATATAAATTATTTATGTTTTATTATATATTATTATAAAACTAAAATGTTTTATTAATGTGTAATGGTAGCACTCTTACTCTTATAACTTTTATATAATACAAATAATATTCTCTTACGCTTCTTGCAGTGTTCAATACTTTTTATTTCAATTACTCCTCTTTCTTTTATA
Organism: Hydra viridissima; assembly: GCA_014706445.1. NCBI lineage: Eukaryota > Metazoa > Cnidaria > Hydrozoa > Anthoathecata > Hydridae > Hydra > Hydra viridissima. Next base: position 105,397 of record QPEY01000275.1, on the reverse strand, counting down.
TCTTCTTTTATTACAAATATCTCTTCTTTAACAAAATCTTCTGGTTATTCCCCAACAATCAATATTAAAATCTTCTTTTCTTCTTTTCGTTTTATCGTCTACTTACGTGATAGATCGGTGAATCATCGTGTATAAGTCTTTTCTGATCGTTGTTTTTAACTTTTCTAATTGTCGCTTCATCATTTACGAGTCTCCACGTTTACGTCTTTTCTCAGTTGTTGTTTTTAACTTAATTCTTTTTGCTTTATCATTTATTTATGTGAATAGTGGACGAGTCATCTTGTATGTGTCTTTTCCGATCGTTGTTTTTAGCTTTTCTTATTATCGCTTTTTCATTTACGCGTCTTTGTGTTTACGTTTTTCCACAGTTGTATTTAACTTTTCTTCTAACGCTTTATCACTTATTTATGTGAAGAGTTGGTGAATCATCTTGTGTATGTTTTTCTATCAATCGTCGTTTTTATTTTAGTTTTCCCTCCTCACAGTAATAACATTTTTCATATTAATGACATGTTTTCTAGTAAAAAAAACAAAAAAAAAACGTGCCAACTTGGTGGTGTAAATTAAAATTCTAATTCGGCGAAAAACGAGCCGCGAATAAAATCGCGTCGCGCGAAATAATTCGCTCCGGAAATCCGCGTGGAAATCTTTGTTTGCCACCGAAATCAACTTCCTAAGTATAATAGCAAAAAAGCTATGACATTTTAAATAACCAAGGTCATGTGAAAGGTTTTATGACCTTTCAAAACTTTGAAAGGTCATAACTCAGGAAATAACTGACTTAAGTCAAAAAAATTTACTTGTTTTCCTTCTGTCCATATGCCCAACATGTGAGCCAATTTTCATCAAAATCCGAGTCGGTGATGACGGATGGGTGGTTCCTCTTGACGTGGAATGCCCCAGCTGCGATAAGTAGCTGTCGAATAGCTATAGAATTATTGCTATCTAATAACTAGCTACACAAATGCGGTATGTAGCTTGCGTCTTATCGTAATAAAATCTCTTTCTTAAAAACTGCGATATGTAGCTAGCGACATATCGTTACAAAATTGACATGTTTAAAGTTCAATTATTTTCATAATTATTATAGATCCAACGCTAAAAATCGAATTTTTGAAGATGTTAAAGACATTAAGAAAGAATGAAATAAGAAAAAAAAATCGCTAGAAAGTCGCTATAAAGCTAGCTAGTCACTTGCTTGTCGCTAGCTCACTTCCCATCGGGGTACATTCATATATTGCTTATTTTGACTTCTATTGTCAGTTCTTGTGAAGTCAATTTTCAATTTCAAATTCCTTTTCGAATCAGTATTTTATCTTCTTATTTTGTAGTCATATGAGGTCTTCCTATACGTTTTCTGCTTTTGTAGTTGATAGTTTCTTTATATATTTTCAGAGTACTCTGTATTGCTCTTTTGTAATGTTTCTACATAATTAACCTAATTAATGCAAAGAAACAGTTTTGCTAAATGTTCTGTTATATCTTCAATTGTCATGTACTTAATAATAGCAATAAATCATAGACTGAAAAAAATAATTAGAACATGTTTTTCAGAATAATTGTGAAAAAAAGTTAATGTTTTCTTTGTTTATCTTTATGGAAGTGAAACAATGCTCTCAACAAATCTCCAAGAGAAGGAAGATTTGAAAATTGAAAACTCTGTTCTTTTTTTCAACAAGCCAAATTCGAATAGAGTAATGTGTAATGAGTAATGTGTAGCTTTGCTAGATTCATTGACAATCTGAAACTACGAAGTAAGTACAATATTTTTTTAGTAGATATCGACAAAAAATTATTGTTCACAAAAACAAGTTTTATACTTATGCTGTTCAAATGTTACATTTGTGCAAGTTTTAAACATTGTTCAAAAGTTTTTGAATAACTTTTTATATTTACCAAAGGCACAATTAGTAGGTTGGTGGAAAAAGATTTATATTTTAATTTTCACACCCGATGGCTGGATGGGCTAACCCATCTTTATTTACGTTATTGGTACTTGAAGTCAGAGCTGGGCAACCGCTTTTTTTTTTTGAGCCCGATATCCGATAGTCCGATAGTTTGAGTTCCTAATTCCATATCGATAGCCCAATAAATTTTTAATTTGCCGGTCCTATTATCGATATTCCAATTGTCCGATAGCTTTAAAAATTTAAAAGATTATTTTGTTTTTTTTACTCATATAGAAAAAATTACACTTTTTGCTAAGTTTTTCAAAATTGAAAGAGTGGCTTTAAATTTGTAATGAGTGCACTACCTTACATACAAAGTTTAACAAATACAGTGCAAGAAAAACTAGGCATAAGTTGAATTTTTTTTTTTAACATTAAAAGTACATAACCAAAAAAAAACGAAATCAATCGTTCGCCCTTCCAATCAGGGTCATCACTACTAGAAAACACGGGTTCTGGGACAAAACCATTTTTAGGGTATGTCTGGCCATAAAATTTTCTAGCGACCATGGTTCTGGGACAAAACCATTTTTAGGGTATGTC
>QPEY01000275.1:81191-92254 GCA_014706445.1 Hydra viridissima | reverse complement strand
CATGGTCGCTAGAAAATTTTATGGCCAGACATACCCTAAAAATGGTTTTGTCCCAGAACCCGTGTTTTCTAGTAGTGTCATCCACTTCTCATCCAGCAGGTGGAGATTTCCTTTGAGGAACTCAAGTTTCTCAAAGAACCAGGGGTGTAACTAGATTTTTTCTACAGGGGGAGCAGGTAACTTTTTTTTTCCTAACTTTCATTAACCTAGCCTAACCAATCCTACTTAGCTTAGCCAAACCTAACCCAATCTGCATTTTCCAGTCCTAACCTAAGTTAACAGACCCAGCAATTTTCGTTCACAAAATCAGTTAATTACTTATATTTATAGATAAAAAAATGTTAACTGGCAGAAAAAAATATTACTTTTGATAAGATTTTGATAATTAGTTTACCACTTTTAAACCACATTGAAAAAAAAATCACAATTTTCTTTAATACATTTCAAAACCACGAAATCAGACAGATTTCAAAATTACCAAAGATACAAAAAAAAAAAAAAAAAAGCTAATTTTAAAGAGTTTCCATTTCTAAAACTTTCTCTTTATAAAGTCAGGAAAGCAATAATCTTTATATTTTATGTTAAATTATGAATGAACTAAAAAAAGTATTGAATACATAATTAAAACATTGTAAACAAGCTTTTTTTATTAAGAGTCTTGTGGCAAGTAATATTTTGTAGATTTCATTTTTGACGAACATTAATTCGGTTCCGAAACAGTACTAAAACTAATGAGTAGAAGGTCACCTTGCTAACATCTACTGTCGACATGATGTGGTATATGTGTGTGTGTGTTTGCGTGTGTGTGTCCGATACATAAATTAGTGCGATATTTTTTTCTTAGTCCGGTACTAGCGGAATATCGGAACCTTTACCGGAAGTGCCCACCTATGCTTAAATTATCATACCAGCCTATGGGCAATCTTTAACCAAAGTACATAATGAAAAGCCTTATCAATCTGACATTTTTAACATTTCGGGGACTCTAAAGATACACAATGTTAAGCGTCAAGGTAAGGTGACTTTTGAGTTAAACTTCATCTGAATAGGCAAAGTATTTTCTATTTTCTATATATCAAAATGATAAACTTATTTCTCTATGAGCAATTTTAAATTACTTTAGAGAAACTTTCTTTTACGTTTTTAGCCCAATCAAAGAGGATCAAATGGTTTAACAGCTAATGATGAAGCTGAAGAGATACTTGTTACTCTTAACTTTAATTCAGTTGGGTTAGTATTAAGACCCATATTAAAAATGATTAACTTTACCTGCGATAGTAGTAGAGAATTGCGGGTTCTGGCGCATGAGCATTTTTCCATACTTAAGGTTGATAACTTTGATGCGTTGACTTACCTTTTTTTCAAAAAAATGTGCGATGAAATAATATTTGTTTTCTTTCCGTGTTGAAGTTATAACATTTTTCTTCTTGTGTTGGAGTTATAAAATATTTCTTGCCATGCTTATGTTGTCATAAAAATTTCTTACCGCAATAATTTAAATTTATTTTCTTCTTGGATTTATTGTGGATCTGTTTCATATCTGTTTTTGTAATGTCCAATAGCCAAGGTGCTGATTCCATCTTCTAAAATGATTCTTTTATCATCGTTGGCGCTGAGAGCAACTTTGTTAATCTCTTCGGTGTAAATATCGTGAAGATGGGATCGGATGACGTTTATGGTTTTGAGCTGTTCTTTTTTATCCATTAAGCAGTCAAAATAATCTTGGTACTTTATTTTTTTATCAACGACGATTTTCTTGACACCTTTGCATTTTTTGTGTCCGTCTTCTTTTTCATGAATTTTGTAAGAATAGAGCTTAGGTCAAAGTCCAACAAAGTCTTCAATTTGCTTCCCTCCAGTCTCATCCTTAAACATGCCGATGACCTTTTTTTTAGCACCCACTTTGAACCCGACGTTTTTAATGGCAGAATGTTCTTTGTTAAATTCGCTCGTGTCGTATCTGCTTTCAACGTCACCAGCAATATCTTTATAAAAATCTTCAGTTTCAATTTCGTAAATGAGCGAGTCTGTGTCAGTCATCAACAATTTTACCTGATCACCGTATTTATGTTTGATGTAGTCGTAATGGAATTCAAACATGAGAGTTTTGCTGATGTCTAGGATGCACATTCCTAAATAAATGAGTTTGTTGTAAACCAAATTTGTTTTCTTCATGTGAACAGCGATCAAGTTTCCATCAAAAATGGTGCGACTTTCGAATTGAGTACTTTTGGATAACTTTAGAGCTTCTTTTTGTGTAGTGACGAGTCTGACGTCTACATGATTTTCAATGTTTTCCATGGTTTTTCCAAAGACGGAGTTGTTCATCAGCTTGAAAAAAGTTTTCTCAAATTCGTTGGGAGCTTTTGCTCTTAAATTGGTGTTGAAGTCGATGTATGGTTTCATCCAAGGTTCTTCTTTAAAGGTGAAACCCCGATGAATTTTTGTGATGATTAATCCCATTCGTTCATACAGTTTTAGGTTTTCATGATAGACAACGTATTCCTTTTTAGGGTTTAAATTTGGAACGAGTTTTTCTACTTTACCAATGAGCATTCTTTCAGGTGCTAAAGGGTAATAGTTGTGTTTGTCGTGAAGGTGATCAGGATAATCCAAGTCGACTTCAAGAATGCATGGCATGGATTTCCAATTTGAGATTTCGTCTTCAGTCATCCATTTGAATCCTCCAACGGGAAGAGGTTTGCTCATCGCCCATCCGTACAAGTTGTTAGCGTCTAAATATTGGATGAATTTCGATGGTTTTGAAGGATCATATTTGTTTATGTATTTGTTATTAGCTGTTCCAAGTCGGTTTGAAATCATGCTGATTCCACCTCGTACTCCCTTTTGTATCATGCGAAGCATGCCAGGATCGCTCAGAAGTTCTAATTCAACTCCGGTCATTTTATAACAAGCGTCAATACCGAGTCTAGGGGAGGTGTAATACCAAACAGGATCTTGACCGTAATAATTCATACACACGTCTCTGAAATTTTCAATAACATCTGCAAGTATCAACACGTCTGAAACGTTGTACAGCTCGTGGTAGTCTTTAAACATGATACATCCAAATTCGTTCCAAACGTTCTGCGCATGCGCATATTCTTCATCTTCTATTTCATTGTCGTTCAGTTTGGAGGAAAACGCTTCGATAGGAGGCAATTGCGTTTCGGAAAACTTTTCAATAGAGTCTACCCATTCGTAAGGGTAAACGCCTTTTTTTCTTAATAAATCAAACTGTTTTCCGGAGTAATATTTAGAAACGTTTTTGCATTGGTCGTTGGTTAGGTCTTTAGCCAAAGTGTCTAAACTGAAAGCCATGAATCTGAAGCTGTCAATAAACCTCAATTCTTTCCACACTTCTCGAAGTTTTCCAGTTTTTTTATCAATATATTCTCTCACTTTGATTTCTTTTGAGAAGCTGGTGTATTTTTCATCGTTGTTGGAAATGCATTTTAATTTACCACCTAATTTTTTAATGAACAAATGGCTGTCGTAACCAGACAAATTGTGTAATAAAACGGGTATGAATTTCGGAATTTGATATTTTATGTTGCAAGCGTCGTGAGCAGCTCCTCGATACTTTCCAGTCAAATGGCAGTGATCGCGCACTTTATCTTTTTTAAGATTTTTTTTGCAAATGTGACATTGGGTTGCATTTTTAAAATTCTCTTCATCCTCATCAGTCATGACCAACTTTTCCTTAAAATCAATCTTGTTCCAAATTTTTGTAAGGTCTGTTTCAAGACTGTTTACAAACTTTTGCGCAACATCGTCATCATCGCTTTCTGCTAATTACGTGACAGGTTTTCCTTTATAAAGGGTTTCGTCGAAGCATTTGATGTAATAGCAGAAGGAGCTTGGAACGTGTTTTTGGTATTTTTTGGTGTATGACTCATCTCCACGATATTTAGTGTTGTCGTCGATGGGTTTGATGAAACTTTCTAAGTCAGCATACACCACAAAGGGGACTCTCATGGACATGTTGAAGTTTTTAAACTTAATTTTAGTTCCTTCTTCAGGAAGTTCGATTCGGACCGAGATGTGATTATAGCAGTCGACTCGATGTTTTTGGAGCTTTTCTTCTTGATCGTAAGCTTGCAGACAATTTCTGCAAAAATGTTGTTTTCTTTTGCCTTTTGTTACTGAAGAACCAACCAATCGACTGAAGCTTTTAATGAGGCAATAATGGTTAGTGTCTTCGTTTGAAATGAGCAGCAAATCAACAGTGTGCTTTCGATCCAAAATTTTGGATATTCGTAACGGGTTAATTTTTTTTTCATTATACCCGAAGACGTTGATGCAAATGTCTGGGTTGATCTTTTCAAACTTGTCGATTTGACAGTACTCGACAGGAAATTTAATTCGTTCCCATTTCAACTCTTCTGATTTCAGAATCAAGTTTTCGTCAATTCTTTCGTTGTCTCTATTTTTTAGATTCAACGCTCTGTTGACAGACCATTTAAAGCATTGGTTGTCGTTGTTTTCCATGTTGATGATGGCCTTTTTGTTTTTCAGTTCAGGAGGGAGATCAATGTAGGAAGAACCGCTGAAAGGTTCCCAATCGATCATGTTAACTTCTACTTTTAAAATTTTGGAAACTTTCCAATTGGATCCTTTCTTGTGTAATTGGACATGTTTTCAAGAATTCTTTCTTTCCATGTTTCAAAGCTTTTCCTTTTGTCAGTTGCTTCGAGAATAACGTCGTATTTAGATGGGAAGACCACAGTGCGAAGAGTTTCTTCTCCAGTAGCAATATTCACACGCGTCATTTCGCAGGTTAAAACAAGGTTCGTTTTTGTGTTTTTTTTAATGACTTTGATCGCAGCCTCTTTAACCATGTTTAAAAAGGCATCAGGATTTTGATATCGAACAGAGGGTGTGTAAGAAAATTGCTCAGTGATGTGATTAAGCGCATGCTCAGTCAATACAAACTTTATCTTACCAGGACGAGGAGCGGGAACCGGTATAACAAGACGAGAATGAGGAACCGGCCTAACGGGACGAGGAGCGGGAATCGGTCTACCAAATACAACGTCTTTGAGAGACTTTATCGTTTTTTCCACTCCATTTTTGACACTGCTCACTGCATTCTTCACAGTATTTGGAATGAATGGATCAATGAGAGCATTTATTTGGTTAAAACCGTTGTAGACAGTCGTTGCAATTCTTGAAAATAAACAAGATGGACTAGGTGCGATGACGTTCGTTGAATCAGCTCTTGTCACCTGATTTTGCAAGAGAGCAGGTCCGAATGAAGTTAAGTCGCTTGAAACGGAACGAGGAGCAGGAACCGGTCTCGAAACGGGACTTTGAGCAATCGAACGAGGAGCAGGAACAATTGGTCTTGCATCAGTCTTACGTCTACAAGCTACATGTTGAGGAGCGGGTCCATACCCAATGATGGGTTTTGTATTTTTTATAGCTTCAATATGCTAGGCTTTTCTCATTTTTGAGATACCTTTGATGGCACGGTCTTCAGCCATCATTTTTAAATCTTTCACGGTCATTCTATCCATTTTAAATATAGAAAAAAATTTCTTTAACCCATTTTCAATTTTTTATTTTCAGCAAATTTAAATTTTCAGCAAATTTAAATTTTCAGCAAATTTAAATTTCAGGCTTAATCACTTCTATCTTATATCCGTGTTTATCGTCAGAATATTTCCAGCAATGTCCCGTCTCTTTTCTTAATTTGTAAATGGAACCATATTCGATGACTTTTCCAGTTTCAACATGGGTTATTTTTAAAGTGAAAGGATGAGTTCTGATGTTTTCAAGTCTTTTCCATTTAGGATCGATGGGTTATTTTTCTTTTTGCGGCTTTTCATGTATTCTAGGTCTGCCCACAGGTTTCTTTTCTTTCACCCTTTCCATTAAATCGTTTTTATCAATCAGATTAATTTCAAACGCGATCTGTGTCAAAGCCATCAAAGTGTCAGCTGTTTGGGTTATTCCGTTTTTGATCAGCAAATCTTTCAAAGCCTTTCTTGTGTAAATCATCTTTTTAATACTGAAATATTTTATTTATCTCAAATTCAATTTTTTAATTCTTCGAAAAGAATTAAAAATTAAAGTCACGAGCAGTCCGTTATTTTCTCTGACATCCAAAACTGCAAAAAAAATGTTCGCAAGATTCGTCCTGACATACAGATCGCTTGTAAGAGAGGTTGAATGAGGGTTGTATAAATACTGACCCAATTCTAATCTACCAAATTTGTCAATCATTTTTTATATGCCCCAGATTTTATATTTTCGCTCAGTTGACCACAAGGTATTAATAACTTCTTGAAAGTCTTTTCCTTCGTCCAATTTTTTCAAGACGTAAAGACACACGTGACCGCAATAAACCGTGTTTCCATATTGGATCCTGTCGCTGTTGTAAAAGACGGGGCTTTTCAAGTACTTAACCAGTTCGACAAGAGGGGGTTGACCGTAAGAATCAAAACTGCATTTCTTGTCATCCTCTTTGTACCAGCACACCCAATGAAATCCTCCCGTGCCTGAGTCTCCCGTATTCACGATTCCACATTCTTTTCTTCTCCGTTTTTTCGGCAATGTGTCTCTTTCAAAAACTCCTCGAAAGTTTCTTATTTTCAGCTTTTTCACATCCTCTATCAATTGAAAGTTGGTCAAAGCCTTGTTCGGCAATTTTACTCCTTCGACGTTGATCATTTTTAAATTCGCGCAAAATTTAAAAATCACTTGTGATTTCCATGGGATCTTACATATCCTCATCAGATTCAACCTCTCCCAAATCCAAATCGCTCATAATGCTTTGAACAGAAGGAGCATATTTAGTGATGAACACTTCTGGAAGCTTGACTTAAATGGACTCGATGTGCGGGCCAATAAAAACACCTTCCACTCTCAAAGACGCAATGGCAAAACACCAAAACAACTTAATTTCATCCATTCGACGATTAATGGTGAAATCCAAATCATTTTCAAAGCTGTAAATCTTGTAATGGTACTTTTCTTCATAAGGTGAATAATAATACGACTCCTCGTAATCTTCCGTCTTAAGGTACTCATTTATAAAAGGCTCGAACAAAACCATCATCTTGCTCATTTTTTAATGGGAAGGAAAAATTTTTTTAGGGAGAAAATGGCCAATGTCGCTCGAAAGCAAACTGATCAATTCTTTATTGTCCACCCACGAATTAAACGAGTCTGGATATCCCAACCATTTGACCAGTGATCTGGACTTGGTTTTCCGAATGATTTTTTCAATTCTGAATATGTCTTGATGCGTCTTTTGCATCTCCTGCTCGTAAAAAGTGCCTTGAATTTCCTCACCGTTGGCGTCAGCGATTTTATACGTGGGCGGATCCGTATATAGAACTTTTGACACGGTAAAAACCTCCTCAGTCCGTCTAGGCGTATACCCCTTTTCAAAATGAGACTTCTTTTTTGTGCGCCGCACTTTGTCGCCTATTAAGAATTTTGGATCTTTTCTTTCTGTTTTAGCCTTTCCATACATGTTCAGCCACGCCTTGCTCTTTTCTTCGCTAGCTTCAACTGGCGTCATTTTGATGGAAGAGTGCCTTGTGCTGTTGTAATTTTTCACCATCTCATCTAATACGTCAATGTATTTATTGGTGCTGTTGGCTAAAAAATATTTAAACATTCTCTCTTTCATCGTTCTGTTCCATCACTCAACGACACAACTTTTTTCCTCGTTTTCAGTAGAATACAATTGCACACCCAGCGCTTTCACATGCTTGTTGTAAAATTCTTTTCCTTTGTCCACCCACAATTTGGTGCATTTTCTTTCACAAAAATTCTTTTTCAACGCTTCAGCCACTTCAAAACGCGTTTTGCTTTTTAATGGAACAATCCATCCATACTTTGAAAACACGTCGATCACTATGAGCAAATATTTTACGCCGTTGTTGAATTTTGAAAACGATTGCATGTCAACCAAATCTGCAGCCCATATTTCATCGACGCCATTCACAATCACTCTTCTTCTTTTAAAATGGCGAATGACCGGTTTATGAAGCTCCTCTGCAAGCTGATCTGTCCATTTCAGACTGCTCTCGGGCATTTTTTTTTTTCGCAGAGACATCCAATCCAAATTTTGCTTTGGCTTTGATCACCGGTGTGATGAGCTTTCTTTCGTTGATTTCTCTTTGAGTGGGATTGGGGATAGAATCCATCTCTTCAAGCATCATCTGATTCGCCACATTTCTATTCTGTCTGTCATTAAAATATTCATATGCCAAATCATGGTGATACGCTGCATTGTCCACTCTGTCCACCGGCTTGCTCTAATCTTGATACATGTCCGAGGAAGTCAGTCGCTTATCTAAATTCGTGCCCGGTCCTGCAAAGTTCATCCCAGGAATGTGCATTTCTCCTGGAAATTTTGCCCATGGAAGCTTGATTTTGCAAGACAGCTTATTAATCGATTCCACCAAATCACCTCCTTTTGTTACAGATGATCCATTTAGCCCATGCGAAGAAACAAACTTGCATTTGGTCGTTCCGCAAACATCGCAGGTCCCTTTCAACATATGTCTGTTGTTTTTACTCATCTCGTTTTTCAAGTGAGTCGTCTCTGTCTCTCTTTTGCATTTAACACAGTACATTTTAAATACAATAAAAATTTTTTCCTAATACAAAATGGAAGTCATTGATTTGTCATGGAATATCGGCAAAACTAAAAGAAACAACAACGCGCTTTTACCAAGAAGCATTCGAGGAATCATCGTTGGAAAGTCCGGTTGCGGGAAAACAACGTTGCTGCTCAATTTGCTGCTTAGACCTGGATGGCTGGATTATAACCGCTTGCAAGTCTTTGGCAAATGCCTTTTCCAACCCGAGTACAAAATACTGAAAAGCACCTTTGAGAAGAAAGTGCTGAAAGAAATCATTCTACAATTATTTAACATTCAAAACAAAATCGAACAAAAAAACGCGAATCCTAAAGCCGTCATTGAAGAAATTTCTAAACAATGGAACGGAGAAACAGACATGGAGTGCAAATTTTTCAAAAGTGAAGAAGACGTGCCTGAACCTGAATCCTTAGACTCGACCAAAAATAATTTGATGATGTTTGACGATTTGCAACTCACCAGACAAAACAAATGCGAAAAATATTACATCCGAGGAAGACACTCCAACGTCGACTGCTTTTACCTCGCTCAAAATTACTTCATGCTCCCCAGACAAACCATCCGAGAAAATGCCAACTTTATTTGCCTCTTTCCACAAGACCAAAAAAGCGTCGATCACATTTATCAAGATCACGTTTCGAGCGACATGAAAAAAGAAGAATTTAAAAAGTTTTGCAGACATTGCTGGTCTCAACCCCATGGATTTGCCGTCATTGATATGTCCTCCAAAAAAGACCATGGAAAATACAGAAGTGGGTTTGACGATTTTTATTTTCCAAACGTATAAAAAACATGTCCGGATTTTATTTGCTTGCAAAATCGAAAAATGATACACCCACAGTATCAAACAGCTCCATCAAAACATCGAGCTGGATTTAAACAAACAGTAGTAAATGGCGCTTGTGGGGCTCGAAACTTATCGCAGCTACCCAAACATCACCTCTAAAAATAACGTTTTCAGTTACGGTCCAAACGCTGGCTTAAACAGCTACACCATTTTCATTCAAGAAGGAGCCTATGACATCAACCAGATCAACGAATACCTTCAAGCTGAAATGCAAAAACAAACAGGAAGTTTGTACAGAGTAGACGGAGTCACCATTACAGCAAACGAGTCTTCGTTGAAATCCGTATTAACCTTTGGAAAGCCTGGAGCAACGACAAAATACTGGGTAGATTTTAACGTAAATAACAGCATAGGACCGCTCCTCGGATTCGACGAAACGAATACACCTACGTTAAAAAAAAGAGAAGACCCTGTTGACTGTAATAAAGTCACAAGTGTGTTCGACACTTACGAGTCTGAAAACATCGTGAGAATTGAAGATACTGCAGTGATCCGAGTAACCAACGACATTATCGGCTCGTCTTATTTAGACGGAAAAACGACAAACGACAATTACTCCTTTTACCCACAGGTTAAACCCGGCTACAAAATTGTTGAAAAACCTTTTCACTTGATATACCTTCCCATCGTTGTAAGCAAAATTTCAAGAATGGAAACGCAAATTGTCAAAATGCAATTGAACAAAATTAGAAAAGCCTACAGCAACGGAAAAGAAGTCACGCTCAAACTCAGCAAAAAACAACTCATACACAACTCTAAAATGGAAGGAGGATTCATCGGTGCGCTACTCCCTTTGCTCGGCATGCTCGGAAGCACTCTAGCCACAAGAGTCGTCCCTGCTCTTGCCACTGGACTTCTTGCCGGTGTTGACTCTTCTCTCGGTTCTGCCATGGTCGACAAAATCACTGGACGTGGTGTGGTTTACTTGAATGAAAATGGAAAAGTAATGAAATTAACCGCAGCTGGCTCTGGCTTATACTTAAGACCTTGGTCTAAAAGCGTCAACGGAGACGGGCTCTTCTTAAAAACTGGCAAAGGTTACGAATTTGTTGGATCCGGTTTATTGCTCGGACCCAATTCACCCTTCTCAAGCATACCCTTTTTAGGCGCCATTCTCTAAAAATTTTTATTTGACAAGAATAAAAAATCTTTCAAAAATCGCAGATTTTCCAGGATTCGAAGAATCTAAAGAAAATACACTTTAACCGTCCCCATTTCTCCTGTGGACAAAATCATCAAAGGTTTGCCCTCTTCTACAAACAGATCCACGACGCTTGAAAAAGAAAGTATTTTTGAAACTCGATACAACTGCTCAGACCGATGCACCAAATCAACCTTCACTTCATCTTCAGTTTCTTCTCCAAACTTAAAGCTCTCAGAAAAAATACCGCATGTCTCAATTGAAAATATCAACACTCCTTTCTCTAAAGCCACTCTAAATTCCGAGGTCGACTTTATCATCTTACACATATCGCTAAACCTCGAAGCCGAAATTCTTCTCTTTGACCGAAAAGAATAGCGCTTACTCAAATTCACGTTTTGAACGATTTCCGTCACCACCTTAATATTATACGCAAACTGGTCTAAAGATCTCA
>QPEY01000275.1:25420-53461 GCA_014706445.1 Hydra viridissima | reverse complement strand
ATAATAATAATAATAATAATAATAATAATAATAATAATAATAATAATAATAATAATAATAATAACAATAATAATAATAATAATAGTAATAATAATAATAATAATAAATGTAATACATTTTGCAACAGATTAAAAAAATATAAGAAACTCAAATCATACATAAAATTGTCTCTACCATAAATAGGATTAGCGTTTGTTGCCTTTAACTCATCTAAATGAAATTGCTATAAAAATGAAAAATAAAAAGAACACTGAAACTGATAAAAATCATCTAAGTTACAATTTACCAGCACAAAATAAATGCTTTAGAAAATCTTTGTCAGCAGAAGGGTCAGTCAAAATGAAATGTGAAAATAATAATGGCATGAAACGATGACTAACAGCATGTGCAGGAAAAGATCGCAACTGGTGAGCTAAAGTGCTAAAAGTGAATTAAAATGAATTAAAACTTTTAACAGAATAAATTAATTTGAATATAAATTAATCTGGTGCATTTATTGACTAAAAAAAAACATACCTTAAAAAAAACCAATTTCAAAAATTACCTGTAGAACGTTTCCCTTTCAACAGAACATTTTAGAGCTATGTTTTGAAGATCAATATATATCTTTAAAAATGGAAATCTAGAAACAATTTTTTTAAATTTATAAAACTATTTTCAAAATTTTTTTTATGTTCTACAAAATAAAGTATAGTATTATTTAAAAATCTTAAATTAATCTCACTTGAAAAAAGGATCATTCAGAAGATTTTTTAAAAACTCAGTCATCTAAACACAAAATACAACAAAAAATGTCAAATAAAAACAAATTTTTTAAAAAAGCCAGTCATCTAAACACAAAATACAACAAAAGTTGTTGAAAAAAAAAAATTAAATTAAAAAAATTTAATTGAAGATTCTGCTTTTTGAATCTGAAGCTGTTTTGAAATATTGATTTTTTGTTACTTAGAAATGATTTTTAATCTCATTCAATTTATGTAAACAAAAAAAATAAACAAATAAAATTTAAAAATATATAATACCACCAAAATATTTGTTCAGTCATGTGCTTTTATTAATAATTCTTTCAATTAAAAAACTGCTAATTTATTATGGTATTTCAAACCAAACCTGAATTATATGGAAGATTTTAATTTCCAGATTATAGAAATTAATATGTAATTGTAACTTTTTAAAACTTTTGTTTAGTAAGAAATTTTAGTTTGGAATTGGGAAAATATTCAAATTAAACTAATTTTTTATATGAGTTTCAGCAAAGAATTTTAGGAGGAATTAGCTAAAGATCTAGAAAAAAAAAAAGTTTAAAAAATAATAAATCTGGTATTAAATTCTTTAAAACAAAATATTTTTTACTTCCTTATTATCATCGCTAAAATCAATCTCTAAACGGTCAATAAAATTCTTTGTGGTGAGAGCTAAAAGAAAAATGTCTTTGAAACAATACTTTTTCTTAAAACACCAAAAAACAGCAACAATAAAGAAGAATTTTACAAAAGTTGCTCAAGATTTATTAAAAATATATTAAACATTTATTTAATAAAAATTATGAAAAATAATTAAATGTTACCATCATCTTTTAAATAATCTAGCACACTTAAGCAAAACTCTTTATATCCTTTGATATCATTTTCAAAACTGTGTTTAGACAGCCGAAGTACCTATCAAAGAAAACAATTGTTGATTAAATATTTTATTAAGATACAAGGCATGTTTTTTTAACTCATACTTTTTAGATTTTTAATGGTAAAGTGAGCATCGAACCATATAGACACATTTTCAAAAATTAAGTTAAAGAAATTTTGGCATAATCTTTTCTTCCTAAGTTTTAGTATGTTGACGAAACTGATTTATTTTTTTTGTATTACTAAATAATAGCAGGCTACCCACACAATTGTTCTTAGGTGCAACAGACAGAATAGGCTTTACAGGTAACATTTTAGACTCCTAATCTGCATAGATCAGCATATAATAAATGGCAATCCAATACCTAAGTTTATCTTAGTATAAGATAAGACAATATTTGTATGATAACAATAATTCTAGAAAGTAGACTTTAAACAAGCAAATTTTGCTTGTCTAAACTAATAATTAGTTTACACATATTTTATGTTTTTAGCAAATTATCTACTGAACCATGATGGTAAACCAATCTTCTAGGGTGACCCCAAGTACCTAGTTATTGGAATGTATAGTCACTCTTTCCAAATTAAAATTTTATAAAAAGGAATTGTAAAATGTGCATACTATAATTAAAGGAACTGCAATCTTCAAACTATTCAAAGAATTTAGATAAAAACTCAGGAAAGGAAAGTTGTCAAACTTTTGGCTAACTCACTTAATAGTAACAATAATCACCAAAACTGAAAAACTTGACAAATATTTCTAGATTTAAAATTTCTAAGAATAACTAAATATTCATTTAAAAGAGTTTTAAACTGAAATAAAGCAATTAAAATTTACCTTTGTTGAAGATTCAAAAGCTCCTAGTTTCCAAGTTCCATCATCAGTTACAAAAACTGAAGGTACAATGATTTTGTTATGACAAAGCAAAGCCTAAGTATAATAAATATTCTGCATCACAGAAAATGCACTAATTAGATAACTTAAAAGAATAGTTGTGATCCTTCCCTTAAAAAAAATGAGAGAATCAAGTAAGAGGTCTTCATTTTTAGTGGGAGAGAGAAATTTCATTTAAAAATGAGAGAAATCTGGAGGGGTATATGCCAATATTTTATAAGGAAGTGGGTTGAGAAGAGAAATAGAATAAATATTTAAAAATGCAAAATCGAATTAGTTTTGTAGTGAAGTGAAGTGGGGAGAGAGAATACATATTTCACGAAGTGTAAAATTAATCCACCATATATAAACATATATTATTTTTGATAAGAATATTTGTGCTTTTCTTCAAAATTTATATATAAAAAGATTTTTTACATTATATATAGTCAGTTTAAAAGAAAGTTACTTTTGAACTAATTTTTGAAAAATTACATGGATGCAATTAGGTAAATAACTTATGGTGAAATGAGGGACAGGGGACAGCATACTGGGATAAACTTTTTTTAGGGGAAAGAAGGAAATAGGCTAATAAATTGGAGGGCACTATGAAAGTTCTACAAGTTTAGAGGAAATTAGCAGAAAAAAAGATATCAATCTTTAAAACTAACAGTTATCTTAAATTAGTATACTGTAAGCATACCTTATCATGGAGAAAAATAAGAGCTTCTAAAATACTGTGCAAACCAGCAAATATCTCTTCGGGCTCTTGTTTCTCAACAGCAACATCCAAAGGAACAACATGCTCTGTAACCAGGGTTGCTTGATGTCGACTTGAGTTAAACGAAGTCACATATTTCAAAATGTATGGATGCCTTATTGTTTTCAGAGACTAAAAAAACATTTTTTTAACTCATTGGATGCAAATGCTTGTTTGAGCAACTTAATATTCTAACAGATACTTATTAAAAACTTTAATTGCCTCTGATATTTTGCTATTCAATAGCTTATTAATTACTTTATAGCAAATTTATCATCTACCTAAAATTTTTATAGGGTCAGATAATTATATTTCAACCAATTTCAAGAAAGCTTTGTTGGGCACCATCTCTGATTTTCCTGATTTTTACATATCATCATCTACATTATGTAAATAGGATAAATTTGCAATTTCAGAGTTCCAAGTGCAGTGGTTTAGAAATTATAGCCTTATAAACACTCTTGGGTAACCCCCTTGGTTTCTCGACTGGTAAAAATAGACAACTTTAAAGCCTTGTAACTTTTTTCAAACTTTCAACAAGTGACACCATTTTTCTAGAACTATTTTCTGGATATTTTTGTCTTAAAAGCAGTGATTATTATTAACTTGTATCATATTAGAAATAAACTATAACCTCCTCAATTTTGGAAAAAATCTGAGAAATACTAAAAAATGGCAAAATGAAGTTAACCATAGTATTTTTCTATTCATCAACAAGTCCTTACATGTTGTTTTTCTAGCTACTATTGTCTGCAAAAAAAATGGGCAAAATACAAGCAGCTTGTTACATTTTAGAAATCAAATGTATCTAAAAATATAGTCCCCTTGACTAAAAAGTCCCATTTTCAGCCATTTGGGGGGCTCATAAATTTTTCTAACACTTTGTATTGATCTAATATTAACAGAAAATAAGACCATTAGGCCTAACTATATAAAAATGGTAGTATTTTACAATAACCCTATTTTTCAATGATTACAGTTGAATAGTGTTATTGGAAACCAGTGCCCTTCCAACCAGCCTCCTGGCCCATGCGAGGGATTTAATCTACTATTTGTATTTTGTTTCACAAAATTTTATAGTTGCTATAAAAACCATTTTTAGAGCAGCATTGTTATTTATGTCAAAAACCATAATTTTCTTTTTTTCAAAATTCTCACATATTCCCTTCATAATGATAATGTATAATAATTATTTGATAATTGAAAACAAATATATATGATAATTCTTTTCATCTTTTTTTTAAATAAAATAAGAGTAAACCCCTCCAGTGTTTTTGAGCTCAGGCTCATGTAATGTGGCAATAATCTCACTAACTGGATGCCAAAGCATATCTGTTGTTATTGGATATTTGGAATAGTTGCCAGCTTTTTATAAACAGCACACAAATCGTGACACCTTTAAGATCAGTTATATTTCCAGGGAAAAATTCACCAAAATAATTCTGTAATACCCAATCATTAATATTGATATCAGTATTCATTGTTTTTGTGCATTATTGCAACTATCTTCCTGCATGTGAAAAATGCAAAATGTACTGCTTATTGATGTCACATAAGCTTTTAAACAGCATGATTGAGGTGAGAAATAATGATATGGGCAAGTTCCTTTGATAGCAGGAACATTTTCAAATCATTTAGAAAGTACTTCATGTGTAATAGCTGCTGTTTTGGTTTCAGAAATGTAAGAGATATGAAATAAATTTAACATAAATCACAATTCTTTTTCAAAAACTGGATTTAGTAAGCTCCAGTTTTGACAAATCCTTTTCTATACAATTTTCTTTAAAAAAAGCAACTCTTTTCACTGTACCACCTACTCCATCACATGCACCTTTTCCATGTGCAGTCTTGAAAAAATGCCAATATGATTTTGGTTTAAAGTCTTTTTCATGAAAACACAGGTTTTTCAAATTAACCCTAAAATATAAGAAAAAGCATAACTATTCAGTTAAAGATTATCAATTTCGACTCAAATTTGAAAAACATCATTTCAAGGGCTGAAAACAGTTTGGTTAAACTAGGTGATTGTTAATCAAAATTTTTTTTAAATTTTATAGTATAAAATTTAACTTACCTATTTTTACAATAAACTTCATCTGGTATAATAAATGAAAAATTTTCAGCAAAATCCATTTGTGTTATACCTTACTTTGGCTTCAAGTTTTCTTTTATCCACTTTAAAAAGTATTTCTGGGATTTGCTGACATGATGATGTTTTGTGAGTTTAAATTACTTGTCTCTTAACTCTTCTAGAAACTCATCAGGGCTTTTAATTATTGTTTCTATCACCTATCAGTCTTCAACTATTGCTTGTAAGTTATTTCATTTGCTGAATCCCATACCAGTTCATTTAATTTTTTTCAATTCTGTCTTTTCCAGGACACTTCTTACACTTATGAAACATAGATGGTTTATTTTCTATTGGACATACAGCTAAGGCCATCAGATCTTTTGACTTTAATTCATTTAATGCTTTTGCCATAAAATTTTGATTTTGATGGTTGATACAAACACATGTGTATGCCATATTTTCCAGTAACAACAAAATATTGTGGCCTTAAAAGAGTAAATGATGTCAGTCCCACCTTAACTATACCATTGGATTTTGAATATTCCAACCATTTCTAGTAAAATTCTGAAAGATTACATAATGAGTCGCTTGTGAATATGTTGTCTACCATCAACTGTCTTTATAATAATATAATCCTTTGCTCTCAGCAATAACCTGCTGCTATCATTCTCATAAAAGTTGACAATTTGATTAGTCGATTTTTTAGTATTTCTTATATCTGTTGATCTCTCACCAAGGATTCCTTTAGTGTTCTACAAAGCTCTAGCTTGCTTCACCATATGTTGGGTTGTTTTAAATTCATTTATTATTTCCTGATAATCCAATGAAGTGGAACATAAGTGAGCAATTTTCATTTTTGTGAAATATCTCACTATGATCTCACCATGAAAGTTTTGTTTAAGCTACGCTACAATAAAATCTAAAGAGAAACTTTTGAACGTACTAATTATTGACTCCTCTTGTTCAGATGCATTCAACTAATTATTTAGCAACTTCACTTTCTTTTTTATTTTATTGTCTATTTGTAGTATACTTATGCTGGATGACCTTTTAATAAGAGACACACCAAACTTAATAAAACAAAGATTTATAGTATCAATTTGTATAACAGGTGAGTTATCAGGTTAAATGTAATTTGAGTCATGTCTCTTGTCAACTTCTTCAACACTCATGAATTTTCATGAGGATATTGTAAAATACTACCATTTTTATATAGTTAGGCCTAATGGTCTTATTTTCTGTTAATATTAGATCAATACAAAGTGTTAGAAAAATTTATGAGCCCCCCAAATGGCTGAAAATGGGACTTTTTAGTCAAGGGGACTATATTTTTAGATACATTTGATTTCTAAAATGTAACAAGCTGCTTGTATTTTGCCCATTTTTTTTGCAGACAATAGTAGCTAGAAAAACAACATGTAAGGACTTGTTGATGAATAGAAAAATACTATGGTTAACTTCATTTTGCCATTTTTTAGCATTTCTCAGATTTTTTCCAAAATTGAGGAGGTTATAGTTTATTTCTAATATGATACAAGTTAATAATAATCACTGCTTTTAAGACAGAAATATCCAGAAAATAGTTCTAGAAAAATGGTGTCACTTGTTGAAAGTTTGAAAAAAGTTACAAGGCTTTAAAGTTGTCTATTTTTACCAGTCGAGAAACCAAGGGGGTTACCCAAGAGTGTTTATAAGGCTATAATTTCTAAACCACTGCACTTGGAACTCTGAAATTGCAAATTTATCCTATTTACATAATGTAGATGATGATATGTAAAAATCAGGAAAATCAGAGATGGTGCCCAACAAAGCTTTCTTGAAATTGGTTGAAATATAATGATCTGACCCTATATTAAATACTTAGATCAGAGGTTTCAATTTAACTCTAAAAACTATTCTTTTGTTTGTTAGAAATCCATATTAACATAATTTTTTGATAATAATTATACAATCAATTTGTATATACAGTGGTTTTCATAAATTTAGAGGCACTCATATTTGAGAATAGAAATTTTTAGTTTTTTAACGATAAAACAATAACGAAAAAAGATTTCGGTTTAGTTTTTTTTCTATTTATTAGATAAATATCTACAGAATACAAAATTTTTAAAAAAATTTCAAAAAAAATACAAATACTAAGTAATAATTAGTACAACTAGATGGTATTAAAAAAATAAGACAAAAAAAATTGTTCATAAGTTTAGACACACGAAACATTAGGAGGCGTAATTTATGAACCAATCAATATTTTGTGTATCCGCCTTTTGCTTTAATACAACTAAGAACATAGACTCAACAAGATTCTGGGACTCTGTACCAGGTCACCTTAAAGACGTCCTTCATGGCAATTCATGGTCAATCCAAGCCCAAATGTTTTCAATTGGGTATAAATCAAGTGAGTATGGAGGCCACGGTATTTTCTTGATATTATTATTGTTGAACCACTCCTTTGTATAGTTTGCAGTATGTGCAGTAGCGCCATCTTGTTGAAGTTTCCATGGTTTATCATTGAGCATTAGCAGGTCAATTGATGGAATTAGGCTGTTTTCCAGTACTTCTATGTATATTCTGGAGTTGATTCTTCCGGTGTATGTTTGGCACATACCAACACCTTTATAATTGAAGCATGACCAGATTCCTATCAAGCCTCCTCCACTTTGTACAGTCGGTCTAATGTACCTGGCATAATACTTTTCGTGAGCCATTCTTTTGACTGTTATGTTAGATTTGCGATTGATAAGCTCAAAGTTACTCCTCACTCCACATAATGTTTTTCTATTGTTCTATTGTCCAATACCTTTTTCACGACACCATTTTAGTCTCCTTTGTTTACCATATGGACGCAGGACCGGGTTTCTTCAAAGCAGAGTAGACTCCAATCTTGTATTTGATAAGTATTCGGCAGACTGTGCTTTGAGAAATAAATGTATTTTGCATTGTATTGAATCTGTGATCAATTCTTTGTAACTAATTTTTGGATTAGCTCTGACAGCTTTAAAAAGGGCACTATTGTCCTTTCTGGTGGTTGACAAGGGTCTACCTGGCCTCATTTTCTTGCTGACACCACCAGTGTGAAGAAAGTTTTGCTTTATTGTCCAAGCGCATTTTTCAGAAACTCTTATTAA
The DNA here is from genome assembly GCA_014706445.1 of Hydra viridissima. Classification (NCBI taxonomy): domain Eukaryota; kingdom Metazoa; phylum Cnidaria; class Hydrozoa; order Anthoathecata; family Hydridae; genus Hydra; species Hydra viridissima. The sequence goes on along the minus strand of QPEY01000275.1, from coordinate 45,009 downwards.
CCTGGCAATTTCTCTATTACTTTTGGTTCCTTCTTTGATGTGAACAATAATTTGTCATCTTTCACCTTGAGTGATAAGTCTTTTGCCCATTTTTCACGTCTTTTTAGTGCAAAACTAACTTAACTTTTGTTTATTTATTAAATAATGATTAACTAATTCCAGGTAAGTTATACTTATATAAGGTTTTGTGACAAAATCAATTAACTTAGGCCCATTAATGAGAAATATTGGAAAAAAAGTTCTAATTAACTATCAATTAACAAGATGTAAGACTTTTTTGATTAAGCGTCTAAATTTATGAATAAAATAAATTAAGCTTATCAATTAACTTTTTTGTGTTAATTGGTATAGAATGAGTAATAAACATCCTGTAAAAAAAATTAAGGTACTCTATAATAGAGTTTCACTTCCTTTATTAAATTACATATCAAACATAGCAGTAGCACTTTTATTTTATTATTATTTTAAGTATTTTCTTACATATATGTAAAAAAAATGAGTGCATCTAAATTTATGAAAACCACTGTATTTATTCTTTTTTTTTTTTAAATTCCCAATTTTATTAATAAAACAATTTTACCTCCAGATGCTTATTTACATTTTCAGGCAGTTTCCCATTCTCTTTCTCATATTGAAAAATTGTATACTTTTTGCTATCATGAATGTTTATTGCTGAAGCCATGCTAACTTTCAACTCTGAACCTATAGAAACCAACTGCCCAGTTTGGTAACTAGATATTGTGCTTATTTCAGCACCCATTATTTATATCTAAAATCTAAAAGGCTATAAAGTTAATTAAATATTTTAAAAATATAAAAGTAAGAAGTGAGACTAACTTCTCCATTGTAGTTTAGTTAAGATTCATTTTTTAAACTAAAAGCAAAAAATGGCGGCAATTTTTTTTTCATTCAAAAATTTTCATTCAAAAAAAGGAGCACTTCAAAGTAAGTAAACCCTTGTCCAGCTGCATAGACACAAATGTAACTTTTTAAATTTTAAATGGCAATTAGTTTATTAATAAATTTCATAGGGTGGTTCTAAGTTCATTTAAAATTTTATAAAACTTTAATTAGATAATTTAACAAAAAATTCATGGTAATGTTATAATTTTAGTGAGAAATTAATAAAAATAAATGTGGATACAATTGTACCTAATACAACAGAAAGAAAAAGAAAAGTAAAGTTCTACTCATGTTTTATATTAAAAAACTCACTATAAAGTGCCTTTTACATTCTTTAAAATAATGAATAAATAGATCTACTTTTTAGTTAACGTTAGAATAAAAAAACAAAAATTAACAAAAAATTTAATTTTAAAAATTTAATTTGTATAAATTTGGTTTTAAGACAACCATCTGATATTTTTTCGAACCTTAGGGAAAGATGCACAAACTTCAGGCGAACCTTATAGGAACGATATCTTACTTCATGCTTGTTTACAAAATAATACTATCCAAATTAGCGTTAAGTCGAAAAATTTAAAACCGATACGTTTTGAACAAAAATATGAAAATTTGTTATGATAGGTAAATCAATTTTGATTTATTTAGCTGGCAAAATAGCATGCAAAATTTGCTGCAGAAAATTTGCAAAACGTTTACGCGTTACTTTTTTAGATTGGTAATTTGATTTCAGGTATTATTTTTATGTACAAACTGTTTTTTAGTTGTAAGAAAACCCGTTTAAAGATGTTTTTATCTAGTACTCCATCAATATTATTTGTCTAATTATGTAAGCTTATACACTGTATATTATGGTGTTTACTAAATAAAGATAATAAAAAAATAAAAAAGTACACAAAAATCTGATAGACTTAAGGTTAATAAAAAAAAGTTTGAACTGAGTATTTGATATTTACTAAAGCAAATATCAAAGAAAGTAAGTAAGAAAGTTATGGTATTTTTTAATATCAGGACTTTTTTTTCATGGTCCCCTAGGTTTTTTTTTTTTTTTTTTTTTTTTTTTTACAAAAGCAAACAAAACCATTTCATATTTTTATGAAATTACCTTTTTGTCTATCTCTATATCATTCACTCATGCCTCAAAAAAATTAGATATCAGTTGAGAAAATATATAGTAAGATGTTGAGAATTTTTATGTGAATTTTTAATTAAGTTTTAGTGTTAATAAAAGTTGATATATCATATAATCATTTATGCCAAAATTGTTTATTTTTTGTTAAATTTAGATTAAATATATACATGGAGTTGTATTTTAACTTATAAGTGTAAAGAATCCAATATGTTGGAGTCATACATTGCTCCCCTATTTATGGGGTATGTCAATAAGTACATCAAGAATTTAAGACCAGAAGATTTGAGTTTATCATTTTGGGGAGGAGAGGTTGTATTGAATAACTTAGAGTTAAATCTAGATGTTTTGCAACAGGTAAGTTTGCAGTGAAATAGAAACTTTGAGCTGATTTACTGTTAAAGACTTTTTTATATGCTGTAAATATTATATATATATATATATATATATATATATATATATATATATATATATATATATATATATATATATATATATATATATATATAAGTTTACTAAAGAGTAGTGAGTACTTTTTACTAAAGCCATAAAGTTTAAAACTTTACAAAATTCTATATTCATTGCTGTAGCTACTGTAAATATTTTTGAAAGACTCAAAATTTTTAGTTATTGTTGTTGCTAAAAATATCATAAAGTTATGCAGGAAACTTTTTTTGAATATAGTAAAATATATCTTTTTAGGAGTTAAACCTGCCAGTTACATTTTTAAGTGGAAAAATTTATAAACTTCAGCTTCATGTTCCATGGACACAGTTAATCTATGAGCCGATTGTGGTTACTATTGATACAATGGAATTCATTATAAAGTTGAAAGATATTGAAGAAGGCTCTTCCACTGCCTCTTTATCTGGTGGCAGAAAATCTAGCCAACCAGAACCTGTTTCAACAACAAAGCTTCAGTCTGTTCAGTCTGACCAATACACTCCTGGTTATGTTCAGGGGATTCTTAACAAAGTTGTAAATAACGTATCTTTCAGGATCAACAATATTATTGTTAAGTATGTTGAGGAAGACCTTGTATTTTCAGTAAATATAAAATCAGTAGACTTTTATAGTGCCAATGGATTTTGGGAGAAAGCATTTATTGAGCTCAGTCTTCCAGAACTATTGCTGAGAAAAGTGTGTACTGTCACTGATCTTACAGTTTGCTTGGATCAGAGAAACCCAAGTGGTAAAATAGAACTCTATCAAGATCCTATTTTGTACAGATGTAACCTTATTTGCCGCATATCATCTCGTTATCCAGTAATAAATAGTTTAAAAGTAGTTGATTATACAATAAATGTGTTTTGTGAAAACATTGATTTATCATTAACAGACCAACAGTTGCCTATGATTTTGAGGCTTGTAAAGTTGATCTTAGGACTTTATTATGGAAAACTAGATTTACCTGGGTGTCCTGATAAATTGCACACTGCTCCTGAAATTATCAAAGACAGCAAGTTAAAAAACAAAATTAGCTCCACTGTACTTGATGCTTCTTTTAATGATAGCTCAAGTTGGACTACTTGGGCATTATCCATGTTTCCAGGCATAAATGAAGTATACAATGATTATAATCAAAACTCAAATCAGTCGGTTGAAAAAAATCTTGTTATATTCATTTCTACTATGACTGCTACTTTGAAAAAGACCAGTCAGTCATCAAAGAATATAATTAGTAGTCAGCGATATGAGTTTACTCCTGTTGTTTGTGTAGAGCTTTCAGGATGTAAATTATGTGTTAAGATTGTTGATGAAACCTGCTTTGATGTTCAACTTCATGTAGACTATGTTACTGGTTATCTATTAAGAAAAAAATGTCTATGTCAAGTTCAAAATGATGATGACATAAATGATGATGAAGCAGTTTCCCAGGTTTTAATATGAGTTTGATTAGTTGTACTCTTTTTAATATACATAAAAATTGTTTCAATGCCCCAGTTTTTTGATAAATAATGTAGGTTAAAAACAAATTTATTAAAACTAAAATCACTTGCATACTTTAAATAGGAATTAGATAAATTATTTGAAAATTTAAAACTTCTAAAAATTGTTAGCAAAAATGCTAAGTGAAAATTTTATTTAAAAAATAAATAAATAAAAGGACAAAAAAAAGCTCTAAATGTTTTTACACCTGTCTTTTTTTATGTAATTATGTTATATGAAAAACAAATTTATTTAGGATGAAGTCTTCATGAAATTTGGTACAATTAAATGTAACAAAAATCCATTTTGGTGTCTTAAAGAATCTCTTTTTTCTTCATTACTTGATGATAATACCACAGCTGTGCCTGAAAATTTACTGTCAACAAATGCTTCAAAAACATGTTCTGAAAAAACTGAAAATGAAGCTGATTTAGAATTTGATGCTGACTTTGTAGATTCAGAGCATTTGAACACAAAAAATGATAAAAGAGATGATCTTGCTATCTTCTTTAGCTATTATTATGAAATGAAATTGCCAAAGTATGATAACAAAGATTTAGATAACATATTTCTGTATCCTGATGCTGATGAAATTCTTAATGAAGTTTCAGAGAAGGTATTAATGTTTGGACAAAGTCAGATTTTTTGTTCAACTAAATTTATTCATTTATGTTTATGGCTGATAGATATAATTTCTGTTCCAGTTCCAACTCGCAAAGAAAAAACTGAATTATTTTTAGATCCATTTGTTTTAAAGCAATTAAAACTTGGCAATTTCCTCACAAGAAAGTTCACAATAACTATTCACTCCACAGATATATTTCTCTTGAGAAATGATCACAATGGTAGTAAACAAGAAATCAACAATAAATATGAAAATGAAGCATTGCTCTTTTCAATAGGAATTTGTAAAATAGTTAAGTCTGATCCTATGTACCCTTTAGAGTTAGTGTCTCTGGCTCAAAGTAATGATCTTGTTAATTTCAACAACTCTGCATGCCTAAGCTCTGGTATTACAACTAATGTTATACTTGATCATGCATGTTTTTGTTTATTAAATCAAGACTTTATAGAGATATGTCATTCAACAAGTATTCTTTTTCAAACAATATTTGAGATCAATATACAAAAATCCTTACTTGATGATCAACATACTGTCACTTCAGTTATTTCAAAGACCTCATTTTCATGTCAAAATATAAGTTTATTATTTACTAAATCTCAGTTAATACTTTTCTCAAAAATACTTTCATCCTGGTTTAAGGTAACTAAAAGTGATTTAAAAGATTTATCAGACATAGTTTTCAGCAACGACAAGCAAGGAGCCATAAGTATTAAGTTTGAAGACCTGATAGGAATTTACATTGATACAGTTGATGTTCAATGTTTTATTGGGTCTGTGAGTAAGGTTAATGCAGCTATAGAAAATAACTTGCATCCTAATTTTTCTAGTTTAATCTTTGAAGCACCCTGCAATTCTTTAGGTTCATCAATGTATAAATCTTGGTTTGAAAAAAGTTATACTGACACTGTCTCCAGCAATTTTATCAGTATTTTAATTCAATATGATAAAAAAACAAAAAAAACAACTAACACTGTACGGTTGTTTTCTTTAAATGTTTCTGGGTGTTGTTTTAACTTTGATAACAGCTTATATACATGGTTACAAGATAAAGGAACATTGCCTTCTAAAAGAAACCCAACAGTGATGTATCAAACTAACAAAGGATTAAACAGATCTATAGGAACCCAAAAAAGGAGTAAATCATATGCACGTATAGTTGGAGATTCTAGTGCATCCTCACATAAATCTAAAGATAGGGATTTAATTTTTAACTCTGAAATACCAGATGCTGTTGAAGGCGATGAATTTAAGATACCATTTGGAGATTGGCTTGCTCTTAAAATAGATTTCTTTAAATCATTTCATATTAAGCTAAAGATTAGTTCTTTTATTCTACTATTTCCTGAAGGACCATTGCCACCAGCTAGCTTTAAAAATAGTAACAGTATCTTAGATGTGTTTAAAGCTATGTATGCTAGTCAGGATAGTTTCCCATCAACACTTGTAGTTTGTTTACCAAATTTGGAGGTTGCAAGTTCATCACTAAATAAAGATATTTTTGCAAACGAGTTACCTATTTTGTCTAAAAGCTACTTTCAACAAGAAACTTTACCTTGGACTATTACATGTACAGATTTTGCTGTACTAACATTAATGAAGAAAACAGAAAACTTCAATAATGATCAAATTCAAAAGTATGAGTTTTACTTATGTAATCCTGTATCTTGGAACCTCTATCTTGCTGCTTCCCCAAGTAACAAAGCAGATGGGTCATTAGGAACCTTTTCTGAAGGATACCCTAGGGAGCAATCTTCAGCATTTATGCTTAATAAGAAAACCTATGTTGGTAGGCATGCAGTTGGATTTGTCATACACATGGATTGGTCTGTTTGTGAGTTAGGTTTATCTCATGCTCAGGTATCAGTCATGTTTTAATGTATACATTATTGTTACGTTTTTTTTTAATTAGTAGTTTTGTTTCATAATTTTATTAGTTTACATATAATTTCAAACATTAATTTGCAGCATTTTTCTTTTAATTACTCTTCCTTTTCCTGAAAAGCATATCTATACTATCTGGAAAGACTAAATGTTGTTGCAATAATTGCAATTTTCGGTTGTTTAGTTACTTTTTTAATTTATTTAGCACCTGAAAAAAAAAATTGTTTTCATTAAAAAAGTTTTTTTTTAATGTTGAAAATTTTTGAAGTTATCTAATAACTGCTTAAATATTTTTCAATCATTCTTTTCTGGGTTTTTTTGGGGTTTGATAAAAGATTTCTACACCAAAGCACAATTTATCCAGAGTGATAAATTGTATTTTGTATAATGGTTTTTGCTTTAAAGATTCCATTTCTCTTAAAACTTCTCTCATCTTTGCTGGAAGTGTCTGAATTGCTAAGTTCGTGTCCATTCTCTTCATTGCAAGTTGAGACAAAAGAGAGCTCATTGTTAGAGAAGGGACCTTTGCAAGATCAATGCTCTGTATCTTCCTCATCTGTTCTTGATCATGCTGAAGCATTAAGTACTTTGACATGTTCAACAGTGCAAAATTCAAAAGTAAGCGTTCTTTGCAAAGAGTTAAATTTTTCTGTGTTGACATTCCTTTATGCATCCTTAAATATTTCTTGTCACTTTAGATTACAAATGATGTTTCAGTATCCTTATGGATTCAGTTGACACTTCCGAAAATAATACTGACTACCTGCAGTAGATCTAAAGAAGAACATTTGTTATATTATGTAACATCTGAAATCAATGAACTGATGTTTTCGATGGATTACCAAGATAATATCCTTGAATTAACAAACAAAATTGGCTCATTTACTGTGTATTATTCCTTGCTTAGGTGAGATTTAGTAAAAAAAAGAGTTGTATGTGTAGAATTTGTTAAATGATGGAAAAAATCATTTTCTCAAGTTATGGTTTAAAGACTTATGGTTTAAAAACAATTTTAAAATTTCAAGTTGGTTAATTATCTAGAAATTTTTCAAAGCTTAAGAAAATAAAGTATTTTGATAAAAAATACACTTAAGTTAAAATTTTGTGTTTTATTATAGTTTATTATTTTGATGTTAGGTTTGATAAAATCCCTGTAGAAGGCTGGACTCTAATTGATCAAGGTTACTTATTATTTCAAAAGGAAGACAGTTTATTTAAAGATTCTAAGGCATTTCTATCCATTTCATATAAAGGTGCGTATCACCAGTTACTGAACTTATCATCACCATCTTTTAGCAGAGGGGAAATGATTAAACCTGCTGCATCCATTTTTGGATTTTCAAAACATCCTTCTGATTTTATCTTTAAACATGATATTTCAGTTCATGTATTAAAGTTTGATATAATTTGCAATATGAAACCAATTCTTTCTTCATTGCTCATTGTTAAAGACATATTAGTTTCAAATTTGATTGACAAGTGCATTAAAAAACAAGCACCTTCAGTGCCTACTGATTCTAAGCCTTTTTTTAAAACTGGCTCTATAGTTCCAATGCCAGTACTTAATATTCATATTGATAGCATACGTGTTATTGTTCCTGTTGGTGACATCAATGAGGCCAAATATATGTACATAGATGACAAAGAATCTGTGTTCATTTTCCGTGTTGATTCAATTTCAATAGACTCTTCACCATGCAATCCTATTACCAAAACTGTTGTTTGCAAAGATGCTTACAAAAAAATTAAAAAACTTTACAGAGAGCCATTAAAGAATATCAAGTTATGGAATGTGCAATATCAACTTGATATAAAGAACATAGTTTTTTGTACAACGAACTGGCATGCTATTGAAAAAACCTTCTTTGAAGATCAACTTGGCAGTGTTCAAGTATGTGGACAGAACCCTGCTTTTGAATGGAATTGCCAATCAGAGTATTTTTTATCTTTTGTTTTCTAATAAAATTGAGCTTTTTAAGTTTTTTTTTACTGAATCAGTATTTTTATAATAAAAATTTTAAATTTTTATTATACAAAAACTGATTCAGGAAATATGAATTTTAAATCCTAAAGTATTTTTTTGAAAAAATTTATTATAGATATACAAATACAACACTCACTCCAATTTGTTCTAACCTTGATTTTAAAGTTACACTCGCTCCACCACTACTTTTAAATATTGCTGTAAGAATGACTTTACTTTTTAAATTGGTACTTGATTTTATTTACTAAATATACCAGTTAACATATACACTACTTAACTGTTCTAAACATGAGTCAACAAATTTACTAGTATATAGTATATGTTGTTAAAAGTTTAAAGTTTATAAAAAACCCTTTCAGTTTCATATCCTAACTGTAAAAAAGTCATTTTTTTATTTCAAGTATTTTGATTTGTTCTCTTTGCAGACAACATGGATCACAAGTACTGGAATTGATATTCATTCTCCTCGAGGAATTAAAGTGTTTGCTAACACAGCACAGGTAAAATTAAGTTATTATTTGTGTTTTTTTATGTTTATTTTACTGAATAAATTTTCTTCTTCTAAATGGTACATATTGTTTGCAAAATAAATAAAAAACTCATTATAAATTGTATTACCAAATTTAAAAATTTTTTCAGTTTTAAAATAATATTTAGATAAGATTGTTGCTGCAGATAATTAATGATTTCAATGCTGTATCATCTGAAGTTATTTGTATACTCACTAAGAATCTATCATCAAGTAATGAGGTAACATCTTGTAGTGAACTTGTCAACAAAGACTCCAATTCTGTCAGTGTAAAACCTTATGAATTTCCTCCGGTTGAACTATTTGCTTCTGTATGTGAAGTCTCAATAATGGTTTATTTAAAGTGCTCAAAACAACCTTCTGTTTTTATGATTAATCCAGCTCTTTCAATAAATTGTGGCCAAGTGAATTGCTCTTTTACAACCACTAACCAGATCAAATTTCGTCTTAATATTCACTCATTAAAAGTATTAACCTCATCCAATACAGACGGAATTGCTGGTGAGTTTCCTGTGCTTTCTGATTATGACAGAGAACTTTTTATTTGTGGCAATGGAAATATTGATAAACAAACTGGTTTATTACCCGATTTGTGTAGCTGTGTCATTAAACTAAATGATGAGAGGAAATGGGATATATACATTGACCTTAAAAAGCCTATGTATCTTAACTTTTCTTTGCAATACACAGAGAATTTAAGTAGATTTTTTACAAAAGGTTCAAGTTTGTTTCAAACAAATAAAGTTTTTTCTAATAAAAAAGTAAATGATTCTCATTCTGAATCTTTATGTCATATTAATAAAGTGAACTTAAATACATCAAAACTATGCTTATCTTATTCTCCTATACCTAAATGTTGTACCGACAAAATTAAGCTTGAATGTGTTTATCAATCATTGGAGACTGAAATGTGTTGCATATCAAATGTTTCTTTGATAAGATCATGTAGTGGTAAGAGTCAGATTCTTGGCATAGAGATTTATTTGCTGAAAGAAGATCTGAAATGTAGCATTTTAAATCCATTTATATGTGATTTGAATGTGGTTGCAGATTTTATACCTCATAGTGCTAATGATTCAAACTTGAGGTAAGTAAATTTTATTAGTATTTATAAAATTCATAAATTTTAAGTTACATTTTTATCTGATTATGTAATGCTCACAAGGCTACTAAGTATATATAATGCAATCCTTACAGGCAGAGGTATAAAAGTGCAAGTATTTGAAGTAAAGTCCATAGTCCCATATACTAAGAAACACTAAATACTAAGGGGTAGGGTACGTCTAATGCTCTTTTTTTGTAAAATTTGTTCCTTGTTTCTGTCTCTATTTTAATTCTTTTCTATTTTATAAAAGAACATTTTGCAAATCAAATCATTTTTGATGGTATATTGGGATATTGGCTGTATATAGAAAAAAATCAGTCTTTTTAAACTATATTATGTAAAATTCAGACAGTTTGTGGTTCTTTCCAATGATACTGCTGTCAAATTAACTATAGAGTAGACTGTATATAAACACTGAAATGTATATATGCATTATGCATTCTTTAACAGTCCTTATTAATGGTTCAATGCTATTACTTTCTTGCACTTGTCAATGTTTGGCTGTCCCTGTTGGTCATTTTTCCTAATTTGTAAGATGTTATGTGAATGCTCTTCACTTATGCTCTAACTATTGCAAGGAAATCAGAGCTGAGTTTGATCTTATTCTCAGCACTGTACACAACATTAAATCCTTGAAGATTTGTCATTGAGACCTGATATGAAGCTGAATTTGGCCATTCTGCAACAACCTTAGTGAGAAAGTATAAGTCTAACTACAGAATGTAAAATCTGAATCATGCATCAACATTTACAAATTTAGCGTGGGTTGTTGTGATAGATATTGATTGAATTTTTAGCTTCACAAATTCTGTACCAAAAAATTTTGGTTTAAGAATATGTAATTGGCTTGATATCCAGTTGTCAACTAATGCCCTTTGTACTGCAAGTGGAACATTACTGCTCCAATTAGTGAGAGCAACCATTTCTTCAGTAAAGTACCAGAGATATCACTTGTTGTTGTTCTGCAATCTTATTCTTTGAAATTTGAGGATACTTATTTGCATACATCTGCAGAGAGTAAAAAAAGCATTAGGTAATTCTAGGAAGCATCTGAGCATGACAGAATTTTTGCACATAAAACATCAAGCAACACAGGGCTTGCCAATTCATTGGAAATTATAAGTCAGTGATCATCAAGTCTTCCATTGTAATTATGTTACCTAATTTAAAGATACTAGCCAGTTATAGTGTCCTTTGAGTGGAATGCTGATTGGAGTGTCTGCTGCTGGTAAAGGCAAAATACTGCAAGTGCAAGCACCATTTTAGGCTGGGTTGGACAGTTTTCTGCAGGAAACTCATCAGCTGCATTTATCTCAGACCTAATAAAACAATTTGAATTGCAAATTAAGACTGGTAAATGTGGATAATGGGTAATTGGATATGGTAAACAGTGCATTATATAAATGAAATCAAGCAGTGATTCAGACTGTTTGAAAAATAAAGCTTATCAATTCTCATTTAACAATTTAAAAAAAGCAGGAAGAATTTGGGATGTTTAAGTTTAAGATTTCAGTGTGTGAACACTAACCCGAGCATCATTTCTTCAGTGATGGTGAATAGGATGATAACAATTGAACTGAGAAATGCAGCAGCATTTAGTTATCATTCAATAAAACTAATGTAAGCCAACCATATTTAGCTTTTTCTAAATTAATCCATGAGTACTAAATGCAGTCAAAACATAGTTGTAAACATTAGCATAGAACATGTAATTATGTATTAGGAACACTTTTTGAAATAAGTAAATAATACCAGATTCGATATAGATTCTAAAGGTAAATGATTTTCATAAATAGCTCAAAATATGCATATGATTTTCCTATATTATATCTCTTTCATATAAGAGCTTGAGGTGGACCCCTTAAATCAATTCATAAATGGAAAAAAATTGACAGAATCAATATATTCAGTAAAAGGAAACTTTTTAACTTGAGGACAAAATTTGTTGACATAAGAGTATGAGATGCATTCTACTAAGGGGTGCCAAAAGTAAATAAGTTTAAATTTCTATATATTATATAAACAATATTAACTAACAACAATATAATGGTTTTTTAATTCTATGCAATTCTTTGCAATACAAAATGTTTTAATCTTGAAATCATGAAAATTATTCATTCTGACATGTGACATATTTGAAACTGTGTATCAGTTATTAGTTTGTAAATTTAGTGACATTTTTATTTGTCATTTTACAGAACTCATAACATTGGCAATTAAGATATTTTATTTTTGATTTAACAGGACAAAAATTTTACTAGTGTGCAATTTAATGATGATTTAAAATATAAATGATTTCATGTAAGATCTAAATTAATTAGAAAGCATCTATGCAAGTAAAAGCTGAGCTTATTTTAAAAATGTTGAAATTGTTATATGAAAAAACATTTATTTTTCAGGTTTTTTAGTCTGAAAATAAATGCTTCTTAACATAAAATATGTATAAATAAATAAAACTTCAGTTTACAGCCACTTAAAAAAAAACAACTAGCTAAACAAAAAGGCCCAAAATTTATATAAAGTTAACTAAAAACTCTGCTTATTGAGAAAATGATCAATTAATAAGGAATATGTATAAATAGGAGGAAACATATTATCTCCTACATGAATTCCAGGTGTTAATTTAGTAGCTTTGTGTGCAGAATTATAACTAGAGATCTTGCACTCTTGGGATATGCAAAACTGCAGGAAAAAATTTATAGCTATCAAATGGCTTACTAGTTATTTGCTTACAATTTAAGTACTTAACTTTTCAACTCGACCATAGTTAGTATTATGTTTATTACTCGACCATAGTTGGTGCTTATTGTATTACTATTATGCATACAATACATATGTTACATATGGAAAAATAAATAGAAGTAATAACAAAAAGATGTTTAAAAATTTAATTTTAAATTTAAATAAATTGTTCAGATTTATGAGTTTTAAAAGAGCTTAATAACTTCATGGCATACTTTAATTATTTTATTTTTAAAGAGAGTTTATTATTTCACTGCAATTGTAATCATATTATTATTAGTTTACTTCCTCGAATATCATTGTGGATAAATATTGGTCCAATGCAGCTATCAGTCAATCAACAATTGTTTGACATATTAAACAAGTTTACCCCACAAAATAAAGAGGGAGTCATTTCTGCTGAAGTTGAAGAAAAAAATATTTTCAGTTTTGATTTGACTGAAAGCGAAGATGATTTAAAGAATGGGCTGTTTTGTTATAGTTTTTTGTCAGGTATGTAAGTGTTTTGTTTGGATTATAGTTTAATCTTATAGACATATAACATAATTGTCATCTTAATATTTTTACCTATGAAAAACCAAACAGTTTTAATTGTATAATTTTTTTTATATAAAATAATAATCAATAAAATAACAATCAATAAAATAATAATCAATAAAATAATAATCAATAAAATAACAATCAATAAAATAATAATCAATAAAATAATAATCAATAAAATAATAATCGATAAAATAATAATCAATAAAATAATAATCAATAAAGTAATAATCAATAAAATAATAATCAATAAAATAATAATCAATAAAATAATAATCAATAAAATAATAATCAATAAAATAATAATCAATAAAATAATAATCAATAAAATAATAATCAATAAAATAATAATCAATAAAATAATAATCAATAAAATAATAATCAATAAAATAATAATCAATAAATAAGTAGATTTAAAAGTAAGTTTTAAACATTATTTGACATATTTTTTTATTACATTTATTATATATTTGACATTATTGGAATATTATTTGTCATATATTTGTCATATATTCATTATATATTTGACATTATTTTTTGGCATATTATTTGACATATTTTTTTATTACATTTATTATATATTTGACATTATTGGAATATTATTTGTCATATATTTTTATTACATTCATTATGTATTTGACATAATAGACATAATAAAATGTATTACTGAGCCATGGACTATTTATAAAAAAACATTAAAGTTGAAGAATTTTATTCCTAAACATTTTTGAACTTAAAAAGTTAGTTTCCTTTTTTAGTTGATGAAGATATAAATGAACCTAAAGAAAATGAAATTTTCTTCACTCATGAGGCCAGTTGTGGTTTTCCAATTATGATGTGGAAGTATCCTCAACCAAGAGTTATAACTCAAGTATCCATTTTGCCAGTCCCTTTTCATTTTTCTTCTAATAGCAAGGTAATTTGTATATGTTTTTATTATGTCTATGTTTTCATTAGATGTTGTCTTAATGTTATTATTACAGTTGTAACTTAAAAAAAGCAGGTTCACACAGAAAATTGTTTTTCTTGTTTGTTGAATTCTAAAAATATAAGTAGAAATTACGTTGTTGTAAAGTAGTAAAACATTACTTAAGAGTTGTTGAACTGTGAGCTGTTTATCTTTCATGTCTCCAGAAAAATATTTCCCTTGCTATTGCAAATATCATTCATAGTTAAACACTCTCATATGGATACTTGCTGATTGTTTTTTTTGTTTTTTTTTTGCCAATTGAGTGCAATGCTTTAAATGTATATTGGAATTTATAGTAACTATCACTCAGTAATAATTCCTTAAAAATGGAAAATAAATGCAGGTAAATAAACGTAAAAAACAAGCAGTTCCTTAAAACTGTAGTGGTTACTTAAATTCCTACAGCTTTGTAGCAAAACAAACTTCTTATATGTTCAAGCTGTTAGACAGTACTTAAAGCAGTAATTTTATTATTTGAACTTAAATAATCACTTTTTTTTGTGAGTAAAATTTTCATTAAAATATTCAGAGTAGAAAATAAAAATACAAACATTTGCAATAAAAGTTGATATCATCCTTTTTTCACATATTTCTGCAATCATAGACAAATTTTATGGCACTAAAAATACTGTTAGGGTTAAGAAACTTTGGTTTTTCTATTGATTTTACACTTAGCTTTGCTACTTATATTTAAAATATAGTGACAAACTAGGCACTCTTTAAAACCTGATGGTGATTTTCTTTTCAGCAACAAGTTTGTTTGAAGACTTTAAGAGAAGACCTATAGTTGTCCACATTTTCTAATTTTGAGAAAAATGTAAAAATTTTGTGTTTTAAGACTTCTTAAGCCTTTGATGTTAAATACCTTGATAGTGCCTGACAACAGTGTTTTTTATTGGTATATTGTTAGAAGTAGTAGGAATTAAATGCAAGTAAATAGGACAACTGTTGATACTTTTACTGTGTATCTTACAACAAAAAAAGGTTTTCTCTGCCATTCTCATCATGAATTTATGATTGTTTAAATTATACTTAGTTCATTCATTATGAATCCTCTATGAAATAATTGTTTGCAAAGAGATTCAGGTACCACTTCTTACTACTGCTATGTGTGTTTCAAAAATAGCCTTATGAACTTGTCTGTTTCTATTCTAAAGAAATATTAATAAAAAATAAATTTTCTATAAGCTTGAATAAATGATGCATAAATATTCATTTCATGTTTATTACATGCTAAAAGATGAGTTTGAACTGAAATTCATTTCTAACCTGGTTTATTTTAATGAACTCAGCTAAATGAAAAGGTCTTATCCCCAGCATTTTGTGCATTTATGTGATACTATCTTTGTTGACATATTTAAAGTCAATCTCCACTCTGTGTTTAACTGCCTCTTTTAAAATTTTATTTACACTTCCTCCACCATCTTCTTCCATATCAGTTTTATTGTCTTTGTCTTCAAGATGTAGCTTGATATTCCATCAAATGGTGCTGAGCTTAGTACAAATTTTCTTCTCAGTGTAATAAAAAACCTATATAGGTTTACCAGTGGCATGCTCACACTGGTATTCAACTACAGGATGACCCTTGACATTTTTTTTGACCTCCCACTCCCTACCTCCAGAAGCATAATTAAATTCAAGTATATAAAGATAATCACTAGTGAGTTTACAAATATAATCCATTAATATACAAAAAAGTAATATTGTTTGAGTTCATTTTATAGAATTTATAGAAATTTTTTATCCTAAATATACTTTAATGGCATTATTATACTGAGATTTGCATTATTTGTGGGCATTCGCCAAGTTTGAAAAAGTGAAAACGTTTGTAGTTTATTATTATGGTTGTTTCTAGACAAAAATGCAAGCAACTTTGATGTCGGTTTGAAACATTAAAAACAACATGCACTTGAGAGTTGTTTAAAAAAAAAAAAAGCACAAACTTACTAGAAAATGTCAAACGCTTTGCTAAGTGGCTTAAAGGTATCTGAAAAGGAAAATGTGCAAATTCAAACCATCATGAAAATGACCTCCAGTTTTGTATTTGATCTGATTTTTGTATTTCTTTGTTACATGCCACAATATGTAGCCTCATGTAAATCTAACTGATTTCTAACCTCTTACGTGCAAATATAGCCGTACTTTGAGGAGGGGTTGTTACTGGTGATATACTGCATTATTTTGGAGTAGTGCTGTCTAATTGAAATTGTTTTAAGCATTAACAACATTGATGAAGAGTTTTAATTTTTATTGTTCTTCATTAAAAATTAAAACTCTTCATAAATGTTGTTCATGTGCAAGCAAGTCTTTTTACTTATACTTTGAATCCAATTTATTTATTAAATCTAATTTAATATTAGATTTTTATTAGGTTGGAAAAAAAGTTATTTTGCACTTTCATGAAATAGTTTAATCCATTACAATCCTCTGAATAAACACAATCAATATAAAATATAATAGCCATAACACTCAACAACAGTTCTTCATTTGAATGGATCCTATCCTTGTAGAAGTTGTTTAGCTGTGCCTCAAAGAATTTAGAAATGTTAGCGTTGAGTTGACAAACATCACTGAAGCTTTTCTCTGGCATATAAAACTGCAGGGCACAAAAAAGGTGATAATTGCTTGGAGCAATGTCTGGAGAATATAGTGAGTGGGGCAAGATCTCCCATCCAATCTCTATAAGACATGTCAATTTTGCCAAGTGTGGCTGTGTATTATTGTGCAGAAAATAAATATTTGGGTACTGTAGTCACATTTAAGTGACTATCTGCTTAAGTCTTTTCAGTTGTTGACAGTAATAGTCAGCTGTTATGATTGTATTAGGAGGAGGAAGCTTGAAATGCACAATGCCATATAGATTCCATCGCACTGACAACATGGCCTTCTTTTGGTGAGGATCTACTTTAGGCTCTGGTTCTACCTGCTCTGCAGCGTTATCTCACTGACACTTTTGTGTGTGGTTTAAATAAAGTACTCACTTCTAATTGCTAGGGATTAAGTGATCTAACCTCAAAGTGTTAATTTTTGGAGAGCAAAATATTGCAACTCACCAAACACATGTGCTTTTCATGTTGTGTCAGACTGTGGGGAAATCATATCTCCAACTTATTTTCCAACAAATGAAGATAGTGCAACACTGAGGTGTAAGAATATTATAGTGTATAGAGAGTGGATACACAGTGGCTACTGAATCTTGGTTCCTCCTTCACCAATTTATGCACCACTTCAGAATGAATTTCAGTTGGGAAACCATACCTAAAGATCCTTAAGCTGGGAGTCATTGAAACGTTGAAACCAAATTCGACAAGTGCACTTGGTGACATTGCCTTGGCTTAGGGCTTGGCATATGTTATATTTGGTCTCACTGGTAGAATGACTGAGCTGTAACTCATAAGATGCAGTGTCAAATATGGGATTTCTAATCTGATATTTTATGTCAAGTGAATCACAAATTTCTAGAATTTAATATACCATTGATGTATTAAAACAAAATGTTAGAACATTCTAGAAAATCATAGAACTTCCCATAATCTAATGAGATCAGTTTGTAATGGCATGAATACAAATGAACTTTCTTTTTTACCCAATATTATTTTTGTCTCCTGTTATTTTAACTTTTACTTTAGTTTATCAATTAAATCTTAATTTTGAATTTGGATTTTTATCTTTATTTTGCATCATCCATAATTTTAAATTGGGTGCAAAATATTGTTTGTATTTAGTTTTTATATAAGTTAAGAGGTTAATAATGTGCTCTATAGTGTTTCTTAATCTATTGATATTGGACTGAATGAGTAGTCAGTCATTGGGTACATGCTGTGCTTTCTAAATAAAATAGCTATACATACATGATGTAAGTTTTTATATTTGAAAATAGAATGCAACATTTTAACTTGAAATGACTTTTAGTAAAATTATTTAAAGGTTAAGTTTAGTTTAATGTTGCAATAATGAATGTAGTGGCATCTCATTACATCATCTCATTTCACCTTTCCTTTCAATAACTTTTCGTCACATCTTCTTAAAAGAATATCATTTTTTAAACAAGATTTGTTTTAAATTCTGTGTTTTTCTCAGCCACAATTTTCCCTACCCATAGAAGTTTTATGATTTTTAATTTAGATAAGATGTCAGTTAAAAAATTAGAATGATTTTAAATTCAGATATGATGTCAATTAAATTATTAGAATGGTTTTCAATTTAGATAAGATGTCAGTTGGAATATTGGAATGGTTTAAAGCAATGTTATTGTTTGTACTACACATTCTATCTTTCTGAAAAAGATTCTGCAGTTATACAGATATGTAATCCAGAATCATTATTTTTTTCCAATTATATCATAGCAACATTATGGCGAGTTGTAGTTTGTGATGGGTATGTTGAGAGTTTGGTTTCTTTCTTAGAAAATGACACAATCACAAAGAAAAAAAAAAAGATTTTCTAGCAATTAAACTTTCTTAGTTAGATTTGATCCTGTCAGTGATGCAATGATGCTATTGTCTTTTTTAGATCTGAAGCTGATCGAAATCATGTCATCCCAGCTTCTTCTCTAGCTGTCTGTATGAAAGTTAACTCTGTATATTCGTCACTACTTATTCCTTCATTGGAATGCAAAACTTCAATTTCCTTAGTTGATATTTTGTTTGAGAATAGCATGGCTTTACTAGGACAAAGTTTGTCATTTTATTTGCGGCAGCATTTTGATCTTTGTTTATTTTAACAATTCATTGCTTCTCAACTGTGAATATTTTCACTACCAAACGATTTTTTTTTTCTGTAGAGTTTATATAAATTTTTTCAATATTGATTATCAAATTTTATGAATTTTTATAATAGGAATTTTAAGGGGTTGATTTTTTTTCACATATTTTACTTTTTTAGCATCACCAACTGAGACAAAGCCTTATTTTTTTGAATCAGATTCATTTCCAGAGAATTGTGAAGTGGCTATGGTCACTCTTACTAGTCTTAATATAGAAAGTGTTGTAAATAAATCAACTATTGTTCTTGATAGCAATTTATCTTTATCTGTACGCATTATGGATTTTGACAGCTTTTGTTGGGTTGATTTGATGAGTCCTTCTACTTGTTCTGCCCAAATAACAAAGGTTTTATTTATTTTAGTTGTATAAATTACAATTTACCAACTACCACTACCACTACCACTACCACTACCACTACCACTACTACTACTACTACTACTACTACTACTACTACTACTACTACTACTACTACTACTACTACTACTA
>QPEY01000275.1:2428-21800 GCA_014706445.1 Hydra viridissima | reverse complement strand
CAACAAAAATTTTAGACATTAAGGTTCAATCAAATCATGTTAATTAATATAACATTTGATGATATCAAAGAAATACAAAATTATTTTTGTTAGTTTTTATTATTTTAAAGATCTGTTGAAAGGCTTATTTTCTAAAGTATTAAATTAAAATTGTAGTATTTAAAAAATCTTGACATCTTTTTTTTTTAAAAAAAATTTTTCTTAGTCACTTTCTAAAGATCTATCCAATGAGTTAAAACTTTGCATTTGTGCTAGCATTGGTAGTTTTAATCTATATATAACACCAAATGCTATCAGCTCATTATCATTGCTTGCTAAAGGTTGGACAGATGATACATCTTCTGAAGTATTGATTTGCAGCCATTACTTAATATGTAATGACACCCAAGATGATATCCATGTCCAACAGGTGAAAAAAATAACTTTAAAAAAATTTAGCTTTTGTGTTAAGGCATTTTTTGCTTTTAATAGTGTATTAATGTGATTGACTCATGGTTTTTATTGAAAAGAAGGGTGGGTTGGGATAGCAGGAGGACAGGTATATCAAAAGTATTTAAATTAGGTTGCTCTATGAATTTTATAAATTGATTTATGTACATATAACTTTCATATGTTAACTTGTAACATAGGAAACATAGAAAAAAAATAGGAAGTTCATTATGAAATGGTGAGATCTAAGAAATTAGTTTAAAAAAGAAAAGAAGATTGAAAGAAGATATCATTTTATAAAAAAATTTTTAAATGAAGTTGTTTGTTACTCATAGGATGTTCTTTTGTACACTATTAAATATACAGATCATTATCTTAATTTTTGTTAATGTTTCTTTCACTTTTCTCACTGAAGGTAAACACTGAAGAAGAACTTTTGGTTCATAGTGGTCAAGCTTTGCAATACAGCTGGTATAAACATAAAGAACAGTTATTGGTTTTGTCTGTTGCTTCTAATAGTTCAAAGGTGTGGTGTGAGCCAATCACTTTAAAGGATGATACAATATACTTAAGGTCAATAAGTTATCCTACTCATACTATAGATTTGCTTGTAGAAATCAAGAGTATGCAAGGCATCAAGAAACAGGTACTTTTTATAATTTTATCTTGGTATTTCATTTTAGAAAACTTTAAAATGAAGTGTTCTTAATTTTATAACATAAATCTTAAATTGTTGAAAATTTTATAACATAAATCTTAAATTGTTGAAAACTTTAAAATGAAGTATTCAGCTGTTCTTAACTTTATAACATGAATCTTAAATTTTAATCCTAATCTTTTATCTTGTATTTTAATCTTTTATATTTTGATCTTATATTTAAATCCTAATCTTAAACTTTAATCCTAATAAAAAATAGGATTTTAAATATGAACCACTTTAAAATTTTGTGTTTAAGGCTTTTTTTTTTCAATTTTTGATTTAATATTTGAGTAAAACAATTATAGAATATTAAACACAGATCCAGATGCAAAAAAAAAAGTTAAAGCATCATTTTCCTATTATCTAGGGTGTCAAAATGAAGCATTCAATATGAAGGATATTTATTCACCTATCAAATAGTGCACTGATAAGTTATTTTTTGCTCTAGATAACAGTTCGTGGTTGTTTTTCTTTGGTAAACAAAATGGATATTGACCTGAATGTTCAAATGATATCTTTGAAAGCTGATAAGGCAGTGGGATCTTACCAACACAAAATTAGAAATTCAACTGAACGAATCAATTTGGTAAAAAATTTTCAAAATTGCTATTTCATTTTTTTTTGACTATGCTAGAAATATTTTAGGAAATTATATAAATGAAAATCTTATAAGTTTACAACTTGTAATATTAATCATAACTATTTTAATTTTTATAGGTTTCTGAAAACATCATTCTTCCAGCAAACATTGTACGTCCATCAATAACATTGTCCGTCTCTCTAATAAAGTCACTCAAAGTTGCTCATGTTTGTGCGGATATTGAAACATCTAAGGAAATAGAATTTCCCTTAGATGTTAATGACTGTCATATAGGCATACAGGTTTATAACAGATTATTACTTTTATCAAGCTCTACCTAATTTTCGTATTTTTAGAAAAAAATCTTTTTTTATAAACATTCATACACACACACACACACACACACACACACACACACACACAAATATATATATATATATATATATATATATATAGTTAGATAGCAAATCCTGTTTAAATGGTTGGCTGACTGTTATGCATGATGAAAATATTCCATCAGTTTACGTTGTGACAATATCTCCATTGTATGTGTTTCGTAATCATCTTCCAGATCCAATTCAGATAAGATGCAGTCAAAAGAACTCTGTTAAAGATTTTATTGTTGCTGGACAGGGTAATGAGAAACAGGTTTGTAAATATTTCTAACGTTTACTTGATGCACGTATTATATTTTATTAAATTTCAGTTTTATAATTTTTGTATCATCCACAAGCACATCAGTACACATAAAATTTGCTAGATAAGATGTTAGCAAGTTGTATCAAAATGTTGATATAGTAAAAACCAACTCACATAAGCAGAATTGGTTAAATTATACAAAACAGATTGATATCTAAGTGCTTTTGTTAAATCTATCAAGCAGCATTAAATGTTAGAAATATGCACCAATAAAAAGTTCCAAAAAAAATGTTATGACAGAAAACTACTGCTAAAATAGGAATTGACTCATTTAACCCAATCATGACAGGGCAAGATGAGGGAAGTGAGTAGAAATACTTTTCTTTAAAAAAATATCTTACTGTTAAGGGTGACTAGCAACAATTTCCATGCCAAAAAACTATAATGACAGCCATGGATAAAATTTACTGAAATAGAATTTATGAGTTATCTTTCCATAAAAAATATTTCAAAAAGGTTTTTTTTGATTTTTAACTTTGGATTTAGATTTTTAAAGAAGGGTTGCTGCAAATGCATATCAATTAGGCTATATGTCAACTATCACAGCTACTAATTAGATCATAAGTAATTGTTCAGGCTTGTCTTGCACTTCTAAAAAACAATTAAACAAAGTTTTTGTAGAGAGTAAGAGGGAGTTGTTTTCTTCTCCAGAAAAAGTTTGATTGTGACTTTCTTACCTTAAATACACTTTCAGTAAATAATTTGTTGTCAAAAAAATCAGATGTCTGTAGAAATTGCACACATAATCCTAGCTGTCAGTAAAACATTAAAGGAAGATTTAAGAGTCTCAAATATCAATTTCTCATATCAAATTATGAGTTCCAGAATGACTTTCTTTGTCTAATGTTTTGTTTTTTAATTTACCAGTAGCTACAACCTTAATTCTAAAAGTGTGTGCATGATCAAATGAGATATAATTTTGAGTGATTCATCTTCCCTTACTGACTTATCCTGACCCATATTGTTCTATGGTATTACATTAAAATTATAGATTAAATTATAATTTCATTTATCTTGCATTAATTATACATATTTCTCAAACAAGTTTGTTATTCATTTGTGAGTTTGTGATGGCTGTAGTAGGCTATAGTTGTTCAAGATTGCAAACTTTTTTTTTGATATTTGTATTAAGGTAATTTCTTGAAAATGTCTTTTTGCTTTTTTTTAGATTTGCAATTTGAACTTGGATAGTAGTTATGATTTGTCATTTTGTTTATTCCGTACATCTACATATTCACAACCAGCTTTGAACATAAGTACATCTCTTTCTAAAAAATTGAAATGCAATAGTTTCTTTGCAGACCTTAGTTTTAATCAAAACACATGGCCATATGTAAACAATTACAACAGGTAGTAGTTTGATATTATCTGTTTCATTGTGAAAGTATTTTCTTTTTTAAGAATTACCCAATATTATAGTTCAATATCAAAAGTTGCAATCTTTTGATAAGTTTTAGTATAATAGTAATAGTTTTATTAATGTTGTAACTTAATAGTGAAATAGAAAGATTTATTTTTTTGAAATTTAACTTTTAATCTATCTTTAAATAATATCATTTGCTTGAAAAAAGGATTCCAAAATTATTTTGAAACAACAATATTACTTTGATAAATAACATTTTAACAATAAAATGATTTAATAAATAAGATGAGACCTCTTTTTTTCACTTTTTACAATCTAACATTAAAACTTACTGTTAGATTGATGGATTTTTTTAATGGTAGGTAGCTGTTTGTACTACTTTACTTTTAATGTTGTATTTCACATTTAGTGAAGTTTCACTGTTATGAAGTAAATTAATTTTATAATTACTAAAGTAGTTAACTGAAACTGTTAAATTAAATAAAAAAAAAGTTATGATTAGTTTTATAATTTCATTTCAAATTTGTCATGTCCTTAACGTGATACTGTGATGAAATATATTTATCTGTCTAAAAACTATACATTCTTGTAAAAAAAACTCATATTTTTGAAAGTAAATTGTCCTTTTTGAATTTGAACAGCAGACTTATCTTTTTTGTAATAGTGACAATTCATCATCACTGTCACTAACAGTCAACTGTATGCCAAATCTATTAGACCATCAAGTTGAATTATGTCCTTACAAGTCAGAAATTATTGTACAAGCTAGTTTGTATTGGTTTCACTTACCTACTGTTCTGATTGAGTTAAAACCATCTTTGTTGCTACATAATAGTACTCTTTTAACCATTAAAATTGATTGCAAAGGAATTATATATACACTTACTTGTAATGAAACAATATCGCTCTTTCATTTTTGTGTAAGTAAAAATTTCAATTATACTCTTAAATTGTTTTTCTTTTATATTTTCTATTGTCTTTTTTGCTCTCTTTTGTTAAACTTTTGGGTAAGAGTGCAGTTTTATAAAAATACTAAGAAATAATAAATTATGAAAAAATGTTGATATTAAACTTTAAACTCCTTTCATATACAAATTTACAGACAGATATTCGAGTTGGCTTATCACCTGTGGATGAAGAACTGTTATGGTCCTCTAATATTCAAGTTATTAATAGTATGGACCCTGATTTTGCTCAAAGCAAAAAAATTCCAGAATCCTTTCATCAGTGCTCTATACATAGTTCAAGTTTATGTTATCAGTTTATTGTCTCTTGTCATCATCAGCAAGGAATATATGTTGTTGACATTAAAGAAAGATTTGTTATACATAATATCTCAAAGCACTCATTGGTTTCTGTCTTATGCATGACAGAGAGCCTTGCTGAAGAGAAGGTAGGTTGTTAAATATCTTAGGGTATACTTTTCTTCCACTAAAAAAATCTTTTTAAATCGACTTTAAAACCTTTTTTTTTTTTTTTTTTTTTTTTTTTTTTTCTCTTTTTGCACTAAAATTATTAAAAACTGTTTTAGATTTTAGATAATCCTGTGATCACCATTTTACCTCCAAATTCTACTTTGCCTTGCTCGATTCTTAACAAAGAGTTCAGTGCTAATCTTACAACTCTTGGACTTTTTGTAAATTTTACTTTATTAGAAAACATTAAAGAACTTTCATTTGATTCATCTAATGCTTTTGGAAATGTTAGTAAGATTTTGATGAGCAAACTTAAAATTATAGCTAGTGAAACATTTTGTCTTTCAAAAGAACATCTTCGAGAATCATTAAATATAAAAAGTAACTGGAATAAAATGTATGCTTTTGTGGCTACATCAAATCTTGAAAAAGGTGTTATTCATATATTTATTGATGAGGATACATCTTCAATTGTTGCAATTACAAATAACTGTGATATAGATTTCTATTTAAAAGATCTCTTACCCACAGATGTTAATAAGAAAGGTTACCAGGTGCTTTGCTCTGACTCAAATAATCTTATAACGTTGAATAAAAAGTCTGTTGCGAATTTTCAGCCTAAAGGATTTAAAGTTGGATTTCCAAAAACTAATAATAAAATTGAGTTGGGTTGCCAACTTGCTACATTGAAAGAGTCGTGTTTAGAATTGAGTCAGCCTGTTCTGTTAGAAAATAATTCAAGAATAAAGATCTTTGTTCCTAACTATGGAGAAGTGCATATTCATGCTGTGGTGGTTCGTTCTCAACTTTGCGTTGAACTGAATGATAGTGACTTTCAATTTACCCCCTTATGTAAATCTTTGCCGCTTCCAAAGTTTAACATATTATTTAAATTAGTTAATGTAATAATTATTGACCAAACAGAAAGCAAAATCCAAAGTATGATATCTGCCTCCATTTCTGAAATAAAATTTATCCACAATGCACACAAAACTAAATCTTCATTTAAATTAAGTATTGGTTACATTCAAATTGATAATCAGTTAAAAGACTTTTGTTATCATTTTCCAGTTGTATTTTTACCAATGAGGCAGCTTGATAAACGCTATCATTCCCCTGTTGAAAATGCTCCGTTTCCTGATATTGAAGCTTGTCTGGATGCAGACTTTTTCTCGCTTACATTTGAAATAAATCAGTTAAACAACAATGTTTTTTTGGATTATGTGCGATTAAATATACAGCCGTGCGAAATGTATCTTGAAGATACTTACATATATAGACTGGTTGGGTCTCTCAGCCGTTTTGTACCTGTTTCAAAGAAAGCAAATTTGAGTGCTACAGTAGATGATCCTGCAGTTATGTCAGTTCTTCATCCGCTACATGTTTGTAATATTGAAATAGGAGAACTTTGTCTTCTCATTAGTGTTCATGCTTCTGTAAAAGTTTTTCTATCCTCTGATCATATGCCTGTTGTTCTTGGAAGATTCAAATGTTTTCCAACCCAAACAGTATATAAAGAATTCATTCGCACTTTGCTATATCATTACGCAACACAAGCTCTAGTTAGAGCTGGTTGGATGCTGGGATCTTTAGAGATCATAGGTAATCCCACAGGTTTATTACAAAATCTTGGTCGAGGTATTTCGAACTTCTTCGTTTTACCATATAATGGTTTGAAAGAAGGACCAGCAGCATTTGTATCTGGTATCAGTCAGGGTGCTTCTTCTTTTCTCACTCATATCTCAATGGGTACTCTAACTTCAATAAACAACTTTGCCTCAAGCGTGTCGAGGAATATGGATAGGCTATGCTTCGATGAAAATCATCTTGTAATGCAGGAAGAAAGAAGATCAATAAAAAAAAAAAATAGTATGTTTCTGTATTTGATTTTGCAAAAAAAAAGGTTTTTTATTTTTTTTTAGGATATAACTAGGACAAATATTGTGATTTTTTATCTTTTTGTATTAAAGGTTTTAAAAATGCTTTTGGAGGTTTTGGTATGAGTTTATTGGGCGCGGTAGCGGGTATTGTTGATCATCCGATACAGAATGTGACAAATGCAAATAGTACCTCAGAAGTATTTTCCGGTGTGATGCTCGGTTTTGCGAAAGGTATTGTCGGTGTAATTACTAAACCCATCGGTGGCGCTATGGAACTTATCTCACAAGCTAGCCAACAGATTTTACAAGGAGCAGGGTTAGTAAGAGCACCAGAAAGAATGTTTTGCCAAGAGATTGAGAGTTTGATAAAATACGAGAGCAAAATGAAGTTTTTGTGGTATGTCATGTACTTAGTTATAATTTTATAATCGAAGTAATTTTATTTGTTTTGTTAATAAAAAATCTTAGAATTCTATGTAAAAGTTGTGATAACAGTTGTTTGTTTTCTTAACAACAGGCAAATTTTGCGTCTTGAATCTCGCCGAAATGTTTTGATCGTTTCAAATGTTCCGATTCTCGAAAAAAAATCAAGTTGTTCTCTAATTCTAACTGAAGCGGTTCTTTTTGTATTTGATGTTCAGTCGGGCAGTATGAGCTCGGCTTTTCCTATTAAAGAAATAAAACTATCAAGCTGCAAAGCAACAACCAACTACCATTGTCTTCAAGTAAGCAAGAAAAAAGAAGAGAATCGATTGCATTCGTCGAGTTCGCTTGATGAAAACCCCAACTTTCGCCAATTCTTTCAGAGTTTTAGAAGCGCTTCAGCGTCCAGTCAGGTCGAGGCTCTTTGCGAATCGAACGGAGGTACTGCAGAAATGACGTTTGATGTAGACCCTGGTATTGCAAATCTGCTACTGGTCTCGTTTCAAGCAAATAAGAACGCGCTGGAAGACACAGCATGCGTTGTCGATGTTATGGATTTGTAATAGGGAAGATTTTATATTCATTTTCAAAATTTGTATTTATAAAGATATTTATAAACTAAAATTTTTGATGATTTACATGTGTCGATTATAATTCATTTAAACGCATTTATTTAAAAAAGTTTTTAATTGAATTGCAATATATCTTATAATGCATTTACTGTTTTTGTTTTTATATATATATATATATATATATATATATATATATATATATATATATATATATATATATATATATATATATATATATATATATATATATATAAAGTGCTTTGAACAGCAGGTGAAATTATAAGAAGTACTTATACTCATGAAAAGATACTTCATGTAAAGAGTGAACTTAGTAACTGAAATATTAAACGAGACAACTTTTTATCGTATATATATTAAATATTCGTATATATATAAAATATTCACATTTAAAAACATGTAGACTAAAGTCCAATACAGTTTTTTTTTTTTGTTTTTTTTTAATGCTTAAATATTTTTACTAAAAACACAAACAGAAATCTTCTGTTGATGAAACCAAAAAAGTAAAAAATTTAACTTATAAGAAAAACTAGCTAACAAACTCAAAACATTTTTTAATTTGGAACTTCTTCCACGGTTGATTTGGATTAGTACCATTCTTTATCTGACGTTGAAAATTCCAACTTGATTGCCAAAACATAATTATGGTCTGCAGAAAGCCAGTTAACAGATATAGCACAATCTAACTCTTCACCATTTTCTAACCATACTTCACCATCTGCTGACCATAGATATTTTCTAACATTTTTGTCTCATTCTAAAAAAAGTTTATTTTTCTGTCGAGACATAAAAACTAAAAGAATGAAAAAAATAAGAATTTTTTAGCTCAACTATTCAAAACAACTATTTTAACCATACGTGAGAAGAAAAAAAAACAACTATTAAACTCATTCATTTAATATATGTTAAAACTATTTTTGTTATTTTTCCTACTAGAGGCAAAAATTTTAACTTTTTTTTTGTATCCCAATCCGTAAAAAAGTTATTTAAATAACTCTTTGACAACAAATTGTTTTCATAAATAAAAAAAAATGAAGTGAGATATAAAAAAGCAACGATATTAAAAAAAAAAAACCCCAAAAAAAAACATAAAGTATACAACTATTAGCAATCTATCTTTTTATTGGTTTACAAATAAAACTCACTAAAAAATAATTGTAGTTGAACTTTTAACAAGTCTTGAATGACTAAAAAAAATTTTCTATTCCATTTCTGACAGGCACCGAAACATATCCATCAATTATGGGCAAACAAATTTACATCTGACATCACACCTTACATTTGACATTAGGTAAGTATTCCAATTGCAACATTTGTTTTTAAATGCACAATATAACAACAGTTATTAACTTTGAACTAGAATAAAACTTTTTTCCTCAGCTTATTCCATAAATATCACATATAAAACAATCCTCAATACTTCCTTTACAACACAAAGCTCCCATGCTTAAGCAAAATGTAAGAGCCACTTAATAAATGCGATCTTGTCGTTATTTTTATTTCATTTTTTCTTTTTTCCTCTTTCTGCAAACTTTGTTTCCTCTAGTCTTTTTACAACCTGGATTCCTAGCGGGTCCACTGCGAACTAGATGTTTTAATGATAGTAAGAATTTTTTAATTGGAAAAGAAGACAACTGATTTAAACTTCATTGAAAGCGTCTGACAGGTGTTATAAATTATGAGCGTCATTGTCGCACATTTAATGCAATAACAATTACATACATTAACACCTACACTCATTAGCACCTACAAACATTAACACCTTCGCACACGCTAATTACATCTTGAAGACTTTATTCACCACACCCTCCCCCGATTAAAACTGAGATTTCGTCTTTAATCAGCTATCTTCCATCCCGTCTTCCATGATGTAATTGATCTTTTGTTTTGCATCCAATTTCGCCAGTCTCGTTTCTCTTTTCAAGGTATCCTCTTCGGTTCTGGTTTCCAAATTCTTATCCGATTCGATTCCGCTTTCTGCCCCACAATCCATTTCCAAGTCACACACCAACTGAATTGGTCTTTCAATTACATAACCATTTCCCAGTCGTATTTTTAAGCCACGAATATCTCCATCTTTCCCCTTAATGTTGTTTTCAATTTGATCGATGTTGAGAAGTGCCTTGTTCTTCACATCGTCTTTAATGAGCACCATACTTTTGACACCTGGGAGTTTCACGTTGCCTCTTTTTTCCCTTACTTGTTGTCGTTTTTCCATTGCGTGCACGTACTCGTTCATCCATCTTTTCCTTAAGTGATTCTTACAATTTTTCACAAACGTGACTCTCCGTAGTGCGCAATCGTCCCTTGTTACTAAATCAATATTTTCTTCAAGCAAAACTGCAGGTCTCCCCCTCATTAATACATTTGGCGTTAATACTTGATTATCGAATTGGTCACCTTGGTAACAAAGTGGCCTATTGTTCATAGCGCATTCCACATCCAACAATACTTCTTCCAATTCAAAGAAGCTTAAGATGCCCTTACAGATTGTTTTTGACAAACATTTGTTCATTATTCCAATTAATCTTTTAAACAAACCTCCCCACCACGGCGCTCTTGATAAATTAAACCTCCATTTTATGGCTGTGGTAGCAAGATAGTTTGCGAGATTTTCATCCTTCTTAAGTGTTAGTAACCACTTCCCTGTTGCTATAAATGTCTTTGCGTTATCACTAATCATCATTTGTGGTGGTCCTTTTCTTGCAACAAACTCCTTTAAAATTCTCTGAAATTCTCCTAGCGATAGATCATGACAAAGTCTAAGGTAGACAGCTCTTGTACATGCGCATGTAAACAGTGCAACATAACATTTTTCAACCAACTTTTCTGCTGCTTTATACTTTAGCGGACCGGCAAAATCAACACTTGTAACCGTAAACGGTTCGATACCTTCAGTTCTAAAGCGTGGTAACATTGCTCTCGTTGTTGGTAACAGCGGTCTCTATATCTCTTACATAGATTGCATTCACGAATGGCCTTTTTAACGGCAACTCTCAAATTTGGTATCCAAAATCTTCCTCTTATGCTACTCATTGTATCTACTACTTCCCCGTGTAACGTTTTTGCGTGATGATGCTCAATAATTCTTAGAGTTAGTTGAAAACCTTTTGGTACAAATATTGGATTTTACCCAGAGACTTTTCCGTGACATCTCCAAAGCTGTTTTTCATCCTGTTTAAGCTCCACATCGGACTTTATTACAACAGCTTCTTGTAGTAACTTAAGATTCATCAACTCCGCTTCTATCATCTCTTCAGCTTCCAGTGGACCTGTTATTTTTTCTTTACTCCGACAATTGTAAATAAACCTTATTATAAAGGATTATATTCTCATAATATTCCAATACTTGTGTTTACTCAACATTTCTTTCAATATATGATGTCCCTTTATTTCTTCTGTTGCCATACTGACATTCTATTTCATACCAACATTTTCACATGATGCGTACGGCGCTTCTATTATTTCTGGTTGGATTGGCCAATTTTCTTTGTGTTTCAACCATATAGGCCCATTGAGCCACTAGCTTGATAATTTATCAGGACTCACTCCTCTTGTTCCAAGATCACTTGGGTTTTCTTTTGTTGGGACATAAAGCCATTTTACTTCTCCATTCAATAGTATCTGTTGAACTCGGTTCCTGACAAACTGTGGCCAACTTCCCCTTTCTTTTAACCAGCAAAGTACCGCAGTACTGTCAACCCAATGATATACTTCAATAACATTATACTTGTTTAATGTCTTCCTAACATGGTTCATTAACTTGCTCAAGGAATGCGCCACTACCAGCTCCAATCTAGGAGTACTAAGATCCCTTGGTGCAATCCGAGCTTTTACTACAAGTAGGTTGCTCGTTTTTGAATATTGATGGGTCACTGCAATGTAGACGCATGCGCATACTGCTGATTTACTTGCGACTGAAAATCCGTGGAGCTCCATTTCAATAATTCTTTCAGACAAAACGCTCCGCGGAATTGAAATAGTTCTTTTAAATCTTATTGCCTTAATCCAGGTCTTCCATTCTTCTGAAAGTTCATTTGGAATTTGTTGATCCCATCCGAGTTTTAACAAGCATAGTCGATTGTATAGTATTTTTCCAGTGATTAAAACAGGTGCACTGAATCCCAATACGTCAAAGACATTGTTGATAGTGGATAGCACTGTCCTTTTTGTTATCACTTCTTTATTTCCGATAGTGATGCATGCAGTAAAGTCAATTCATTTTTAAACCTGATAAGTTCTTCTTCATTTTCTCCACCTGCTTGTATATCATTGACATAAGTATCTTCTTCCAGAGCAAGCGCCATTTTTAGATAAATGTCTTTGTATTTTGATATATACTTTTTAATCGTAGCACCGAGAATGTAAAGACTTGAACTTGAACCAAAAATCACCCTTGTAAATCGTAACTCCGTTAATTCCATTTTATTTAAGTCCTTATACCAAATTAAGAGTTGCGCGTCTCTATCTATTTCGTGTATTCTAATTTGCAGAAACGCCTTCTTCACATCAGCTAAAACGCAGAGTTTATTCATCCGATTTTGTATGAGTATGTCAAATATTAACAGTTGCAGCGATGGTCCCACTTCTAGACAATCATTTAATGAAGGTGATTGAGCGTCTTTCCTAGCTGAAGAATCATAAACAATTCTCATTCTCGTTGACTCAGCATTTTCTTTGATTACCGCTTGATGAGGAACGTAGTGAATAATTTCTTCCGTAGGTTTTTCTGGTGCCATCTCCAATATTCCCTCATTGATCTGTTTCATCATTATATCATTATACTGCTCTAGTTTTTTAAGTTTTTTCAATCGAGTTTTTACACTTCCCAATCTTTTAAGAGCCAGATTTCCGTTGTTTGGCAGTTTAACAATACCTTTTTCCACTGCATTCTGGTTTCATAATAACCTTCGTCGGTTTAATGCAGTTTTTTTGCTGAAGTCTTGGTGGAACATTGACTCGCTACTTGTGTCTGATAATCCAAGTACTTCTAAACTACACATTTGCTCGAACTCATCACGACCAGTTTTCAATAAGAAACTTTTCTCAATACCAGAACTCAATTGTGTTCGTCTCCCAGAAAAAGTCCATCCCAACATAGTTAATTCGGCTCCTGGATCTTTATCCGGATTTTTTTCGAGAACTACCGGTTCCGTGGTTTTTATACGTTGATAATCAGCAGCACCGAGTATAATGTGAACAGGTTGAAGTTCGTCACACCCTTCATCATCGCTAAATTTCAGTCTCCTCAGTTTTGCAAAATGCTTCTTAACATTCTTAATCATCGGGTTGGGTAAAAAGGTGGGTGTTTCCTTTTCTGCGTTGGTGCATTCAACTTTGATGCGAAATTCCGGTATCGTTGTTGATTCTAGCGTAAAGTTATATATTTCCACACGCTTGTCCACCGTTCCATAGAGCTGTTCAATACTTTTATATTCCTTTCGTGTAGGTTTCAGCTTTAGTTTCGTGTAGGTTTCAGCTTAAGTTCGTACATATATAGGAACTTCCAGCACCCGTATCCAACATTATCCTTGCTTTTTCACCATTTACTTTTGCGATCACTGTTGGGTGAATAGTTGTACTTGCATTAAGCACCGCTCCGATGGTTTCTTTTTTATTTTCCGTTTTACCATCCATTGTTTCGTTCCCATCTTGACAAATGGACGTGTGATGTTTTTTGTTGCACTTTCTGCATCCTCTTGATTTACAATTTATCGCGGAGTGTCCGTAACCAATACAGTTGTAACATAATCTTTTGCTTGTTAGAATCTCCCTGCGTCTGCAACAGTTAGCACTTTTTTACAATCTTCGCTTTTTTGATTTTGTCATAAAGACCGCCATTGTATTGTTTGAATGTGGTGCTTCGATGCTCATAGGACCTTGACTGCACGTTTGTGTTCTTCTTATCGCCCTTTGTTTCTTCGTCGCTTGGGTTAAAAGTTGAGCTCAACGGATTCCTTTCAATGTACTTTTGTAACTTTTCAACAAGTTGCTCCAGTCCCCATTCTTCCCATCCATCATCGTTTTGTGTGAGTAGTTTACGAACTGGTCCAAGTTTATCCATCGATGAATACACGAATGATTGAGCTATTTGCAGTTTCTGGATAGTTTTCAATGTTCGTACAGTTCTCGTAAGCTTGTTGTAAAAGTCGTGAACTTCTTTGATTTTGTGCGTGCTGTGTGTAGCCGTCAATCCTTCCAAATCTCTAATCAATGCTTTGTGAACCCAAATATCTTTTCCGTTAGTTTCTTTTAGTATGCGTTTAGCATTAAATTTTGTGTTAAAGTATTGCTTAAATTTTAAACCAATCTCCAAATAAAAGGTTCACCCTCACTTTTGTGACCGTCCATATTTCTGCATACAGGTAAATTTTCGATTCGTTTCAATTGCATATATTGTCAATAACATCAATTATATTTTGGCTTATGTCTACAAACTTTAGCCTGTTTTTTTTTAATTCTTTACATTTGCACAACGAAGAGATAGTTTAAATCTCAAGACTGATAAAACTATTTAAATACTGTTGCATTTATAGGAGACTAAGCAATTTCTCATAATGCCAAATCATGCAAGAGGTCACGAGGAGAACAGAAAAATTGTCTGTCTAATTTGCCTTAAAAAGTTTCCAGGCAAATAACTTCATTCCAAGTGGAGCGTTTATCAAAAATCTATGGCATCAACTTTGACTTGGGTGATGCAAGAGTGCCTCAAGGAATATGTGATACATGCCAGACAATCATGAAGAAGCGAGATGAAGGCAAAGAAGTTGTTCTACCATCACTGTATGAATTTTAGTCAGATTGGAAACTTGTGGGGAAAACTGTGACTGTTTCATCTGCAGGATTGCAGGATGAGAAACATCCACTATATGTTTCTCGAGCTGATGAGAAAGGGCCCACTGTGCGCTGTAACGATTGTCTGAGTGCCATCGGGAAAGGCTTTCCACACAACTGTAACCAATCCACATTTCGTGAAAACCTCAAAGGGCTAGCTACTCAAGATGAGAAAGTTGCAGAACAGATTGCTGCAAAGATGATTGCAAGCAGAACAGCTTCACCAAAAGGCACTGTAAGGCTATCAAAACCATCTGGAGGACCACTTCTTCCTGTGACTCTAGGTGCTTCATTTAATAATGAATATTATTAAATGAAGCACCTAGAGTAATGTTACATTGACACGACAAATATTTTTATTCAAGAAGCATTTTTCTCCTCAATAATTTAGTAATTGGAAAAATGTTTCATAAGCCAATTTGTAATTACAGGGCCAAGTGGAGCTATACCAAAAACCATCTCTCCTGCTTTGAAGACACAAGACATGGTCAATGTTCAGCTCAACACAGGTTTATCTAATAAGGGAATGATGAAATTGGCAAGAGTAGTAAACCAGACTTCAGGCACAAAGCTTGTTGAGCCGAATTTCAACAAACATTTTCTGGCTGCTGCTCAAAAACTGAGTGATTTTTTTACCCACTCAAATATAAAAGCTTCTGATGCAAAAGGTGAAACTGGTTCAGATCACACTGTTGCCCACTGTAAAAACATCACTGATCTTATTGGCACAACCAGCACATCTCGAAGTGTTTCAACTAAGTGAATTATAAAAATCGGAATTAATAGTGGCAAGGGATTTCTGAAGTTTTGTTTGGGAGTCATCAACAGAGCCACAAAAGAGTCCCCACCTCAAAAATGTCTCTTGACTAACAGGCTTGCAAAAGATACGGGTGTAAAGCGCCAGATGCTTGTGGCAGTTGCAGAAGAGCTTCCCAAGACTTATGAGAATGTCCGCCAAATTTGGTCGCTCATTCAAGTCGATAGAGTGAAGGCCATTGTTGTTTGTGACTTGAAACTGGCCAACATTCTCTGTGGGCTTTAAGCTCACTCAAGCTCTCACCCTTGCTTTTGGTGTAGCATTGATTTTACAAATCTAGAGAAGGCTGGAGCCTTGAGAACACTTAGGTCACTCAGAGAGAGCTATAAAAGCTTCTTGAGTGCAGGGAGCATTCTTGTAAAGGCAAAACACATCTGTAATGTTGTCCATCCACCTATCCTCAGTAGAGCCGATGATACTCTCATTCTGGACATTTGCCTCCACCCGAATTGCACTTTTTGCTTGGAGTTGTTAACCACATTTTTCAGAAGATGAAAATTGTATGGCCCAATGCCAAAAAATGGCCAACTACTCTTAACATAAAACTGAGCCCCTATCATGGAGGCATGTTTGAAGGAAACAATTGTCGCAAACTTCTTCGGAATGGGGATAGGCTTCAACAGTTGGCAGAAGCTGAGTCGGCTTTCCAAGTTTTTGGATTCATCGAAGCGCTCAGGAAGTTTGATGCTGTAGTGAAAAGCTGCTTTGGATCAAACCTTGAGGATTACTTTTTGGACAAAATCCAACAATTTCAAGACTCATACCTTGCCATCCCAAATGCAAGTGTTACAACCAAGATCCATATGGTAATTTCACCACATCAGAAACTTTGTGAACTGCCACATGTCACCATTTGGAATTTACAGCGAACAGGTAGTTGAAGCAGCTCATCAAGACTTTTGATGAGCTGCTTCAACTACCTGTTCATCATTGGCAACGATACAAACGACCCCCATCTCATCCAGAATACGCTCTTAGACTTAAAAACTGCCTTGTGGACTACAACAGCAAGCACCTTTAATAGTCTTACTCTGCCAAAAATGCTACATTTAATAATTCTAAATTTGTGCAGCTTATTTTAGAACTTTTTAATTAAATTAGAAAGTAGGTGTTTCTTGAATCAAGAAAAAAAACCTAAATTGTGATTGAGAGTAAATTGTTAAGTTATCAATTTAAGAAGAAGATAAAACTTTCGAGTTAAAAGCTTGCACCTCTAATATTTGAGTTTTCTTCAACTCTTCATTTCAACTATTTCAGGTGACTTACCTGATTGAAATTCAAGTTTTATTGCATCTCAAAGTTTTTTTTAGCTTTGAATCTTTACTAAAGCCTTAAGGTGCATGAAGAGGAACCCTGAAAATTAACTTATTGGGCAAAACCCCCCTATTTGTGTTATGTGTACATGCATCCATTATACTTTACAATCTAATTTTATTTTTTAATTTTCATGCAAAAAAGCCATGGTTACTTATTGCTTTTCCATTTTGAAACTAAACTAATGCGTAGAAAATGTACCTATAAAGGCCTATTTTATGAAAATCTAAAAACTAACCTAAAAGTTGTAATTTTTTGATATTTTTCAATAGGCTCTATAATTTTTATATTGATTGGTGCTCAGGGTAGCAAAAAATGCAAAATGGACCCCTCAGTTGGTCATTTTCATTAAAAATTGATTTGCCAATTTTATAAGGAAATTTTGGGACTCAAATTGATTTTGTGGCCACAGTTTTTCAGCAATGGTCCTAATTCCAAAACTCTAATAACAAAAGTTGTTGCCTATTGTCTATAGAGTATACATACAAGAAATCAAGGCATTCAGACAAAATTTTTTTACCAAAACTAAAAACTTTTAGTACCAACACTGTCAAAATGTATGATTTTACAAAACGTTTTGGCCTATAACTTTATTACCAGCATGAAATTTTCATTGATAGCCATACTATATAGGTGCAACACCATAAAATTTCATGAAGTTCCAATGACCCATTTCAATTTTATGGCTTGTTTAGTAAATAATCGAAACAGTAAAAAAATTGGGAAATTTTCAACTTAAAATTGATTTTTTTTTTCTCTGACGTAATAGATGGATTTTAAAACTCCCATTTTTGG
The DNA here is from genome assembly GCA_014706445.1 of Hydra viridissima. Taxonomy (NCBI): domain Eukaryota; kingdom Metazoa; phylum Cnidaria; class Hydrozoa; order Anthoathecata; family Hydridae; genus Hydra; species Hydra viridissima. The sequence continues at coordinate 3,961 of QPEY01000275.1, read as the reverse complement.
ACACCTAGATGTGTCCACTATTACCCTATAAAGATGGCTTTTTTGGGTTAGCTAGAAGGGCACTATCCCCAAAAATATCAACTGTGTTAAATATGAATTATTTAATAACATTGAAGTCCCTACCTGAAAGTTGAGTCAAACATTCTTCATCTTCATTATACGCATTTTCATTCTATCCAGTAATTTCAGCAAGTTACCTTTGTTAGTTTGTAAAGTAATGAATCTTATGTAGGTGATCTTTTCCACAACTTCTCAAAAAAGTTGTTGAAAACTTCATAACTAGCACTAATCCATGCAAAATAAGGATCCAATGAGAGTGCAGCAATGAAAGCATTACATTCAAAAAAATTTTGTGATTGTAGATTTAAAACTGCTAGAAGTTTTGATGTGAAATTGTTAAATTTTTTTGCAATCTTTTCCAAAAAAGAGTCTAACATGGTACTGTCTTATCTTTTGAAAATTCATCATTTCCTAAAATATCAGTTCAAGTACTTTTGCAAATTCCTCAATAAATTTGCAGGTTTCATTTTTTCATCTTCGTTCATGGTTGTTTTAATTTTTTCATATATAGCGAGTTTTTCAAACATGATGCCATAATATACATAATACCCCATCTCAGAGCAAAATCTTTGCGTGGTCCCTTGAGATCACCAAAAATTGCACCATATTTCGGCACTTATTTGAATCTGATAAATTTTCTTATTCAGGAAGAGTGACTTCAAATGGTTCTGTCACATCTTTAGAAGCTAATTGGAAAACACAGGCTTCACAAAACATCTGACATAGATTGTACCAACTTTATTTTCTTATACTTTTATCCTTTTCCCTCATTTTTAAATATTTGCCTTTAGATCGCATCATTTGCATTTTCAGAATCTTCAACAACTTCTTCTTTATATATGATTCGGTCAAGCAGATCAAAATCTTGAAAATCAAACTTTTGAAGTTCCTCAACAAATTCATTAAAATGATCATTTGATTTTTAATTTATTTGATAGTATCAGAAGTTTTGATCATGTTTTTACCTTGACCCGAAAAAATTGAGTAAACGTCATCTGCTCCTTTGTTGATCAACAAAGGAGCTGAAGTGAGTAAATTTATGGTCTGCGTATCGTTCTTATTTTAAACCGATAACGATATGAAACGATTACGATATCAAACGATAAGAGTTTGTTTGTGAAACGATAATATCGGTTTAGTTATCGTTTGAAACGATAACCAAACGATAACTTATCGGTTGAAACGATATTATCGGCTTTTTTTTATCGGTTTATCGGAATACATAAAAATAACGAGAATACCGATATTTATCGGTATAATAACGATATTTTTTACAATATTCCAATTTATTTTTTTTTTAAAATGCCAAATTTTAGTTCAAATATATAATAAATCTTCAAGTCGAGTCAAGATGTCCTTTTGCCTATCTTTACCGGTTTTAAAAGTTAATCCTTCCCAATTGTATATATTATCTAGATGTCTAACTTCACAAAAATTCTGTAAAGAAAAAGTGAAGCAACACTGTTCTCCAAA
>QPEY01000274.1:119370-133652 GCA_014706445.1 Hydra viridissima | reverse complement strand
GTTTGTAGCGTCTTTCTCGTTTTTTCGCTTTTTCGCTTTTTCGATTTTTTATGTTTTTATGTCCTGAGCCATATGGCATCGTACCTCGGCGTCCGTGTGTTTTGTTTTGTGATTTAGTCCTGCGCTTGTTCAGTTTTGTGAAGTCCTATTCGTGTCCGGTCGTGGAGCAGTGGACCATTATTTGTAAATAATATCCATTGTAACATTTTTCGGACACCTCTACAAGGCATTCGCTGGAGGAGGCAAATAAATACTAATACCTCAGGTGTAGTACCACTTGGATTGACTGCGACCTGGCTAGGCCGGTGTACTTGTATTAAACTGATACTTTTCTGTTTTTTTTCTGCCCGTTCCTCAAAGGGGAGGCAAACTCAGGGTCGACGTGCTTCTGAGTTTTCCCTGGAGAGGTTCGGGCAAGTCTGCAAGGCATTGGCTGGAGGACTATAAACACTCAATACCTCAAGTGTAGTATCTGTTCTTGATTTTCGCCACCGAGACAGCGATTTCTTTTCTATTTTAGATGATGGCCGACGTAGAAGAGTCGAGTAGTGCTACCTTGGATGGGATATCCGCTAATCTGATCAAGAAGATGGAGAAAGTCGCGACGGGAGAAGAGACGAGAGTATTCGAAAGGGATTACTGCAGTGACGACGATGAGACGGGCGACTCAGACGACGGAAGGTCGGTTGCGACTCGCCGAGACGAGTCCGACGCGAAGACGAATTCGACTAAACCAATGAGCTACACGAATGCGGCCTCTGCCAACACGAACCAAGGTTTTTTCCGACCGCAACTTAACCAAACGATAGTTTGTGCTCTTCAACTTCGCGTGAACATGGTCGACGTTCTCCGCGAGATCGAAAACAGCGACCTGGACCAGGAGTTAGAGGGAATCCAGATCATCCGCGGGGGTACTGTTCTATAGGTAGTTATGAAGTCCGATCGTGCTAAAAACGCCTTCCCCGAAAAAGGTCTTAACATTGGTGGATTTCATCATAAATTTCATAATTCCACACCAAACCGAACGCCCACCAGAAGAACGACGGTTTCGATATTAGGACTACCTCTGGAAGCGAAAAACTTCCAAGTCGGCAAAGTGCTTCAGGAGATGGGCTTCGGCAAACATTTGTCTACTAGACCGGTAATGAAACGAACTCCAACGAAAGGCACTCCATACTACTCCGGTATACTTGTAGCGGTCATGGAGGATCTTCCAGCACCAATACCGTATTTTTTAACGATAAGGGGATACCGAGTGGGAGCAGTTCAAACTGGACAACCTGCGCGACTCCCGCGAAGGGTAATCAACGAAACGGCTGCGGTCGGAGAAACGCCAGAATACGATCAAGAGAAAGAGACGAAAGCAACTTCTCGGTCGGTAGCGGAGGAAACGATTGAGAAAGAACTAAAAACGATAGCCGAAGAGTGCATTGCTGAACAGAGGAGCGCAAACACAACGGAGAAGAAGCAGACGAGCGAGGCAATCGAGAAAAACGCGGACGACGTAGAGATGGCAACAGTGGAGGTGAAGTCGTCGAAGAAAAAAAAACGAAAAACAAAGGAAACAAAAGATAACGACGATACGAAACGAATGGTTAAAGATCGAGCGGAAGAAGACAAACACGGGTAACGTACGTTTTCTGTGTTTGTCTTTATTTATTTATTTTTGCTATGTTTTTTAATTGTAAGACGCATACTTTGTCCTCCCATTTAAAATCTCCTAAAAGTTTAAGAGCGCGCCGTTTTTTAATTTGAGAATATCTTTACTCTGTAATTCATTAAATTCGCGCTAACCATTTGTTTGCTTTTTTGAAAAAAGAATGGCGCTTAAAATTTTAACTCTTAACGTCAACGGTCTCAACGACGAGATCAAGCGACGGAAAGTAATGCGCTATTGCGAAACTAAAAAATGCGATGTTTGTTTACTGCAAGAAACCCACGGTTCTAAAAAAAGCGTAGAAAAATGGAGTAAGGAGTGGCGAAATTTGACAAAAGGAAAATCTCTTTGGAACAATCTAAACCACAAGGAGCGCGGTGTCGCATTTTTAACAATACATGATATCGAAATTAAAGATGTTATTCAAGACAAGAGCGGGAGAGTTCTTGCGGCAACTTTTTTTATAAATGAGAAAAATATTAGAATAATAAACGTATACGGTCCTAACTTACCGCAAGGGAAAGAAAACTTTTTTAAAACTCTAGAACGATACGCGAGCAAATGCGATACTCTTATACTTTCGGGAGATTTTAATATGGTTCTGAACCCTCTACTAGATAGGCAAGGCGGTGATCGTTTAAGTAAAAATAACACTCTAGGAAGTAAGAATTTGCAAAATTTTCTTGAAAAATACGAACTAATTGATCTCTACAGAGAGAACAACCCTTTGAAATTAGAATTCACTTTTGAAAAACCTGATAAAACTTTTCGAAGTAGAATAGATCGAGTATATAATTCTTCAGTATCTAGAGCGCAGAGCACGTGCAAAATTTTAAAGGCGGAGGTGAGCGACCACAGCGCGGTTTTATACGAAATTGAAAATAAAAAATCAAACGCGAGAGGGCCAGGTTACTGGCACTTGAACACCGAAATTTTAAAAGACGCCGATTTTAAGCAAATGCTAGAGCGCGAAATAAACTACATGAAAATTACTAAAAACGATTATCAAAACCCCAACCAATGGTGGGACATAGCCAAAACTAAAATTAGAGATGTCGCAGTGCAGCGCGCAACAGAAATAAGCGTAGGAAAAAAGCACAGGATAATGATTTTGAAGGAAGAAATTGATGCGGAAAAAAATAAAATAGACAAAAACAAAGAAAAAATTAAAACTCTTCTAAAACAATTGCAAGCGCTTGAAAACGTCGCGGGCGTTTTTATAAGAACAAAACAAAAAAGGAAAACGGAACAAAACATCCGAAAAGAAATCTCCGTCTATCTGTGGCAAAACAACTTCGCCGAACCCATCAAGAGAGACATCCTAAACCTTCCGGTGAAAGCTGGAGGTCTAGGAATCTTAGACACGTTCGAGCAATGCTTGGCGCTCAGAATAAAACACTTGCTCCGCTTGACAGAAAACGACAAACCTCATGAAAGCCTTTTCCTCCAAAAATTTTATTTAGCCCTTTCTTTGACAACCGTGGCTAAAAACAACTACCCGCAGTGGTCATTTTTTGCACAAAACAACTTTCGAAAATCTTTAAAATCGCATCCTTTTTTTTACAAGGACGTATTAGAAACGCTCAGAAAAAACCAGGCTATTTTGCAATTAAATCAAAAAACAACAAAAAGCTTGCGCCTCTTTTTAGCGAATTCCAAACAAAACGAAAACATTGCGAAAACACAACGTCACTGGGACGCGATTTTTCAGAAAACCTTGCCGTGGAACAACATGTGGAGGCGAAACTTTAACTCATACGCGCAAGGGCCGTGCCAAAATGTACAATGGCGGATCCTTCATGATATAATCCCCACTAAGCAAAAAATTCATTAATGGAAAAAAAATCGCGGGCGCAGAACACCAAATTGCGACTCTTGTAATAAAATCGAAACTACATTACACCCTTTTGTTAACTACAAAACGGCCAGAACGGTGTGGAGGCATTTTAAAAGTATTTACGAAAAACTAACAAATATTCCTTTTAACATCATCCACTCCGTTTTATTAATGGATACGTACGCTCCTCTAATTAACAAAAACACAGAAAAATTAATAACTAGAGTATCAAAGATAATTACAACAGAACTGTGGAGAGCTCGAAACATGAAAACAAAAGAAAACAAAAAAATTACTCCCACTAAAATTATAGAAGTTATCAAATGAGAAATAAAATTCCTTTGGAAATTAAAAAAAAATAAATTTTTACGCGAAAACGACGTGGAAAAATTTCATAGTCTTTTCTCGATAATCCCGGTGGGTCCGGAGGATGTATGTTTTTATTTTAAGGGCGTGGAGTAATAACCACGCTTATTTATTTTAAACCACGGCTTCTTCTTCACGAATATGTCCAAAAGATCTCGGTAGATCTGGAGGATGTATGTATATTTTTTAAGGGCGTGGTGTAATACCCACGCTTATATATTTTAAACCACGGAGAAAAACATCTAACTCATCTTAAACTAACATATCCTAACATTTTATTTAGAAACAAAAAAAAACAAAAAAAAAAAATTTGTAACACGGAGACGAATATGTCCTAGGGATTCCAGTGGATCCTAAGGATGTATGTTTTTATTGTAAGGGCGTGGGGCAATAGCCACGCTAATATTTTATAAACACGTAATCTTGTAACCTCTTAATTGTAAATATATAATCACGGGAAAAAAAAAAAAAAAAAAAAAGTATCTTTTAGTGATTTTTAGCGCTTGAATAGAGTTTTTTTAAATATATATCTTGAGATCTTAAAAAAATTAGTTTATTTACTTCGGTGGCTTATTACATGGTTTTTTTCAACTCGCCGTGAAGACACAAAGACACCCCGTGTAAGAGACTAAGTAATTTTTACTTAAAAACTTTTTTCTCCTCCACTGAGGCGAAAACGAAAAGACCAAACCTTCTGTAGCGAAGCCTTTGCTACAGAAACCTTTAGTCGCTTTATCTCCGTGAGAGACCCTTAAGATATACAGCATTTGCTGTATATTACCTTCATATCTAAGCCGAATTCGTTCGCAGAGTTTTCCCTAGATTTCTTTTGACAAAAATCTGGAACATTCTCTCTAGCTACCCTAGCTAAAACTTTCTTTGAAACAGAAAAGAAAATACAAAGAATCAATCAAAATGTCTAGCCAAAATAAATGCTATCTCTAAAGTCTCCCCTATTATCGAAAAAGAAGGAGCTCTCATTAACCAGAAAAAAAATAGCCCTGAGTCAAAACCAAAAGGAGCCATTTTATCTAAACCGCATTTTGCTGACCAAGACGGAAGAAATTCCGAAGACCAGAACGCTTCCGTGAAAAGCGACCAAAATCAAAAAAACGTGCCAACGCTATCCTTCGCCGAGGCACTCAAAAGACCCCAATCAACTGGGCAAATCCCAGCATCGACAACCAAAGCAACCGATATGAAAAAGAAAAAAGAGGAGATACATCAAAGAATTTTCCACGTAAGATCCTTCACACCAGACCAAACACCGTCTGGAATCGAAAAAAAAGTGAATGACATCACAAACACCATAATGAAAGAAACGGGTGCAGCATCCATCACCTCCATTCAATATAAAGGGAAGGGGGAGTACGCCATTAAAATGAAAGCTAAAGAAATGGTTCAACAGCTACTCCTCAAAGGACTCCACTTCCCAGGGGATTCTCTGAAGGCGCCGACGAAAGCAAGACGAAACCCAGTGCTACTGATCACGATAAAGGCAGATGCTTTGATTCTTAACAAAGAAATTGTCGAAGCCCTAAGCCCCTTTGGTAAGATAACTAATATTAATTAAGGATACTACAACAACAACAGACTTATACGGGACGGAAGAAGACTCATACATATAATACCAACGGTTGACCTAGACAGAATCCCCCCCACAGTCCTTATAGACTTCCGGACCCACCAACTCTACTTTAGAGGCAAGACAACACAAACAAAAACAGTACAACGGGAGACGTAAAACTTCTAGAGGATCTTGAAATATCAGACACAGACCTCGACACAGACATGTCACTAGACGAGGACGAACCAAAACCCTCAGAAGACTCGAACAAAGACAACACACCTCAACCACAAAAACCTGAAAACACCAAACTGACAGCACAAACAGCTACGAATAAACCGAGTGACTTTCCAAACGAAACGGAAAATAACAAACCACTCACACAAGCCATTGACACAACACAAACGCCAAACTCCACCCAAAAACAGACCCCGCAAACACGTTTTTCACCAAACTCAGACAAAACACTCACACCGACAGCTGAAACAAACCCTATAGAAACCTCCACACTGTCTGACGCTTCAACAACAAACCCCCCCAATGGAGACGGACAACAACACAAATGAAAACAACCCTAAACCCACTAAACGAAAAAGCGAACAACTCCGACAAAAAACGGAAAACAAAACACTGAAACAATTAACAAAACAAAAAGAAAACCCCACAGGATATAAACATGAAACACACAACGACACAAAAATTTTTATCGACTAAAATGGATACAAAACTAACGACAATGAATGCGGCAGGCATGAGAACGAGAGTGAGACGAAGACAAATTCTATACAACATGTGGAACTCCGACAATGACATCATACTCCTACAGGAAACACACATCACTCCAGACCTATACACCGAGACAAAAAAACTGTGGCCAGGAGCTATATTCTTCTCACCCGGGAAAGAAAACACGGACGGAACCGCCATATGCTTTAAAGACAAAAACGCGACTCCAAAGAATATCGTAACAGACGAAAACGGCAAATATCAAATACTTGACATTGAAATAAACGGACGTACACTCACAATAACAAACGTCTACGCCCCCTCAGCCATTTAAAATCTAAGTATTTTAAAAGGGGCCGGCTGCCGGCCCCTTTTAGAATGTTTAAATATTCTAAATGATTAGGGGGCGCCAAAAATAGAAAATTATGGAATGTATGGGAGTAGTTATCTAATATATTTTAGCTTTAAATATGGGAGTATGTAAATACGTGTCATTTTTTATTTGAGTATGAATAGTATGGGAGTAAGATATGGGAGTAATCTAAGCTAAAATAATATTAGATAACGATGACAAGAATGTCAATAAGGATTAGAAGGATTAAAGGATTGGCGGCCCCATAATTTTAATATATATATTCAAACCTTAAAATAATTTAGTTATGGCTTTAAATCCATATGATAACAGAGGTCGTAATGCAGCAATAGCTTATGGTGCAGCAGAACATATTCCAGATTGGGTAGATCATTTTATTAATGGTGCTATTAATTATGGTGCTAATTATATAAATAGAGAAGCATCAAATGCAGCCAGTGCTATATTTAGAACTCCAATTGACCCTAATTCTCCACAGCAACGAAATATTATATCACCTCCTGGTTCATCATTACGTGATAGGTCTCCTTTATCTTCTAGACGTTCATCAATAGCTTCATCTAATAATAATCAAGGTGATCTAGACATGGGATCTCCAGATGGAAATGGTAATCAACAACCCGGAAATATAGCAGCAATGGGAGGTAATACTTCAGGAAATGTTGTATCAGGTATGGGTACGATACCTCGTTTTCATGATTTTCCAGATACTGAATGGGAAATAAGATCTATGAGAACTGCCGTAAGGTGTATGACTAAAAGCGAAGTAGTAAATGAAGGTACAGTTATACCTATTCCATGGGAATTTCCTCATTTAATGCATAATGATGAACAAATAGCTCAAGTATTTGAAAATGTTCAAAAATGGAAACCTGTAAGCGCACAAATTATTATAAAAAATGTTAGAAATCATGCAGAAGTACCGTTAGGAGCAGGTGGCAATTTACCAGTTGGATTTGCTCATTTACGTATGAGATACATGGATCAAAAAAGTACAGGTTTATTACCTAAAGTTTATCCTTTTACGACAAGAAGAAAGGGTGACTCAAGCGTATGCAAAGATTGTGGAGTGGGAGTCACAATTATCCCCATCAACGACCATGAACACTACACCCATTCGATCTCGTATTTGGAAAGACAAAGAGGGGAAGAAGACGACGATTGTCTCCCCTGCAGTAAGCATAAGCAGCACAGAAAGTCCTGCTTCGAGTGTGTGCAGTACAAAATTAAATCCAATGGAGCAGACGATAACGATGGCTCCGATAAAGAAGATTCAAGTGAGGAAGAACAAGAGAGTTGCAGCGAAAAGAACATTACAGTACGAAGAAAACGATCAACCAACCACCTCGAAGAAAAAGGCGATAAAAAAGAAAAACGTCGAAAACGAGTCTCGTCAAGCGAAGAAGGAGAAAATGAATATGAGTGTCCACCAGACCATCAAGAAATTGCAGGAACTCCATGAAGATATTACAAGTCAATGCAATCCAGAGAGAGAGGTAAATGAATTCTTACAGCAATATTTAAGAAATGATTATAATGCGGAAACTTTACGAAAACTTATTGTAATTGTAAAACCCTATTTTGTAATGAAGAAAAGATATAATGAAGATATGACTAAAATTATTAAAATGTTAAACACGATTTATTGTAATTTAGAGTGAAGAAAATATATTGTTGATTGTCAACGACTATGTTTTATTTACTAACAAACCCACTCAGAATTATACAAAAAAATGTCAAACAAACAAAGATTGCATAAATTAATTATTGATATGAATCTATACAACAATGGTCGTTATGTTACTGCATTAAGAGATACTCCTGAATTACGCGAATTAGAAACAAAAGTTAATCCAACTCAGCTAAAATCCATAAAAAATGTAGCATTCATTCAGGCTTATGCAATGAAAGAAAGAAAAACATTTAACATGTTATGTAAAGAACAACTTTCTTCCACAGAATTTAAAGATTGTGAATGCTATGAAGTCTTTGATTGCAAAACCTGAAAACATTCACCCAATAATGAATTAATTATTGGATATGCAACTGCACTACAGGTATTTCGAAGTATTGCAAGAGAAAATAACTTAACAATTAAGGAAATGCTGTATCAAATGTTTTCCATTATTAACGGTGATGATCCTAAAAAATCTACAATTATTTGTATCGGACCAAGCAACAGTGGAAAAACTACAATTTTATCAAGCTTATGTTCTGTATATGACAAAGATGATGTTGGAAGTTTTACACCACCAAATACATCTACTTACTCTTCTTTTTGGCTTCAAGATTTAATAAACAAAGAGATTTATAGATGCGAAGAAATTCATATGGAACGTCCAGAAATTGTTCAAGTAATCAAACAATTATTTGAGGGAAACGATTGTTTGAAAACTGATGTAAAAAATGACTTTAGCAGCTCTTTACCTAAACGTCCAGTTTTGGTGTCAATGAATGGTCGTAGTAAATCTGATGTTACGAGATTTTGTTCTTCTGAAAAAGTGGCATTCTTTTGGCACTTCACATTGAAATAAACGGACGTACACTCACAATAACAAACGTCTACGCCCCCTCAGGGGGGACCACAACTCACAAAGAACTCTGGCGAACACTAACCGCATTGCTTACTGACAGAACAACGCCAGACAGCATACACATAATTGCCGGAGACTTCAACATGACGGAGGACAGACGAGACCGAACGTCACAATCACATAACACACTAAACTGCACGTCGCTTCCGGAATTTGCCAGACTAAAAGGACTCCTAAACGTCGAAGACATCTACAGAAAACAAAACCCGACGACCACTCAATTCACCCACCTAAACTCAAAGACCATGACTAGAACAAGAATCGACAGAATATACACAAGCAAAAACATTGGACACCACGTAACAGATTCCACCATGACAGCAACAACCATGACCGACCACTACAACGCGCCACGAATAACACTTAACTTCAACGCGCCAACGAGAGGAAAGGGAATCTGGATACTGAACAACAGCATACTGACTGACACGGATTACATCAAACTCATTACCGAGACATACAGCAAACAACGAAAAAAAAGACAACATTCAACAACTCCCCAGAGTGGTGTGAAAACACGAAGCAGACAATCAAACAAGCAACAATAACACACACACACTAAACCGAGCAAAACAAAACAAAAAATACGAAAAAGACCTACGGAAAAGACTGAAAAACACGCTAAACAAAGAAGAAAGACTGGGACGAGACAACTACAGAAGCGAGACAATTAAGACCAAACTAAAACAAATAGAGAAAAAACGTGAAGAGGGAGCGAGAGTGAGAGCAAAAATAGAATGGAACGCCGAAGGCGAACGAAACTCCAAAATGTTCTACTCCCTCGAAAAACAAAGACAACCAAACCAAACGGTAAAACAAATAAAACGACAGGACGGGACTCTAACAGAAGAAACGAAAGAAATCTTAGACGCGATGAGAGACTTTTACAAAAAACTGTACAAAGCCGAAAACTAGACGAAACTATACAAGAAGAAATCCTCACCTCGACGCACACGCCGAAACTAACTGAAAACATGAAAGCGACATGCGACGAAGATTACAAAACAGAAGAACTAACGATAGCACTAACCCACATGAAAAACAGCAAATCACCCGGGACAGACGGACTAACCTCAGAGTTCTACAAAACCTTCTTGCACTTACTTGCAAAAGACTTCACAGAAATGACAAACGAAGTGCTCAGAAGGAAAAGACTGACAAAAACACAAAGACAGGCACTCCTCACAAGTATATACAAAAAGGGCGACCGTACAGACCTGACAAACTGGAGACCGATATCGCTACTAAATATGGACTACAAAGTAATCACCAAGGCAATGACAAACAGAATAAAAACCACACTTCCCCACATAATGAGCACATACCAGACAGCCTGCATACCGAACAGAAACATGTTTATGAACTTACTGTATACTAGAGACATACTGAAAATAGCCAAAACAGAAAACCTCACTGACACATGCTTAGTAGCGATAGACCAGATAAAAGCCTTTGACCGTGTAGACTGGAACTACCTACTCAAAACACTGAAAAAATACAATTTCGGAGACAAAGCGACGGGCAACATAAAAACACTATACACGGACATTGAAATAAACATAAAAACCAACGGACACATAGCACGCCCCATAAAACCAACAAGGGGCGTGAGACAAGGATGCCCACTCTCGATGACCCTCTACATCATACAAGCCGACATACTAATACGCTACATCGAACAAAACAAAAACATAACAGGAATCACCATAATCAGAAACGAGACAAAAGTCACGGCATACGCAGACGACACTCTCTTCTTCATCCAAGGGAGAGAATCACTGACACAACTGGACACGACCCTGAAACTCTTCGAACTCGCGACGGGGACAAAACTGAACAGAAACAAAAGCCAAGGGATATGGATCGGAAAAGACTGCCATAGGAAGACCGGCCCGCTCAACTTCGACTAGAGCAGACAGCAATTCACGTCCCTTGGCATAACATTCAACAACGACGGACAGGACCAACTACACGATAACTGGACTCCAATATGCCAAAAAATTACTGAAACACTAAACAAATGGAAAAAACATCACCTAAGCCTGAAGGGGAAAGTCTTAGTGCTTAACGCGCTGGCCATGAGCAAGCTCTGGCACACCGCACAAGTACTAAGGCTTCCCGACGACTTCACATTAAATAGACTCAACCACACGATATCCGACTACTTGTGGGGAAATACGAAAGTTAAAATCAACAAAAAAAAAATACAGCAACAGACAAAAGACGGAGGACTGGGACTGATCAACATAGAAACTAAAACGAAAGCGTTACAAGCGAAGTGGGCGATAAAAATACTAAACAACACCGAACCCGCACCGTGGAAAAAAAATACTTCCTAGACAAATACAGAGACGGAATACAAGGAAAACACACCCTACTGCCATACATCACTAAAACAGGTATGAAATCTATCCCCAAAATTTACAAACTCTTAATAAAATCCTGGAACGACCTGACAGAAAACACACTGATAACGGAGAACAGCACGGAAGCAATCCTCAACGAACCCCTATACTACAACACGCACCTCAGAAACAAACCGACAACAACAGAACCCTTACCGGTATTACCAAAACCAAACATAGAAACAAAAAAGAACAACATTACAATAATAGCTGACATACAAAGTATTCGCCCCCGGACCTTTAACGGCAACACATTTAAACATATCGGACAAGACGCTAGACTCAATCCTAAACAGAATTCCGAAAAAATGGAGAAACATTCTAGACAACAACATACAACAATACCCACACCAAAAGTACATTAAAAAAAATCAAAATCAACAACAAACCCCTCGAACTGACAAGACTAACCACCAAACAGATAAACAAGATCCTGATAGACAAAGAAACAAAAACAGAACACAGATATCACAGATGGAATACAGACAACACACCACAGAGACTGATAATCGACAAACAGACATGGTAGGAAAAATTCAAAAGACTGCACAGAAGAAACAAAAACAACAAAACGACAGACACAATATTCAAATACATACACAGAAAACTACCAACCCTGAACAGACTCCACAAATGGAATAGAAACATCTCCCACCTGCAAACGATGTAACACGGCAAACGAAACGGACGAACACTGATTCTACGACTGCCCCAACACACAAATCATACGAAAACACACCATAGACATACTAAACAAAATATACCCCGACAAAACCCACGAAAACACAAAACGATTCTTCTTACTGGGACTTGAAAACGACAAAAACGAAATTGGCGACATATGCAGACACCTTTTACGACACAGTCTACTTCGAACGTAACGCGATAACAATAGGACAGACCGAAATAGACGCAACTCACCACTTCCACCAACTGCTGACAAAAAGAATGCACATAGAGAAAAACATAACAAAGAAGAAAACGGAAAAACAACAAGCAATACAAGTACTGAAAATATGCAAACAGAAAAACATATAACGCTCACGAGCAATATTCCAAACAGCTACGGCCATAACATTACAATAACATAAACAAAACGTTACAGAGGGAAAAAAAAAAAAAAAATTTATTCAGTTATATGATGTAAATAAACAAATTTATATATACTTATTATTACGCTTATATAAAACAAAATAAAACAAAAACTCTGTAACAGGATAACACACCTTCAATATGTACTTGTAACTTATTTTGAAGTAAATATAAATATAAAAAAAAAAAAAAAAAAAAAAAAAAAAAGATCAAGTGTAGTACCTTATAGAGTTTTTTAAAAGTTTTAAAGTTATATTGAAGGTTAAAAAATTAGTTATTTTATTTCGGTGGCTATTTATGGTATTTCTACTCGCTGTGAAGACTAGAAGAGACACCCCACGTAAGAGACACTAATTAACTTTTCTTTCAAAAAGTTGTTCTCCTCCGCAGAGGTGACAACTAGAAGCTTCTTTTAAATAAGAAAAAAAATACAGCTAAATCTTTCTGTGGCGAAGTCTTTGCTGCAGAATCCTTTGACCTACTTTCCCCTAAGCGAGATCCTAAAGCTATACAGTTCGCTGTATACTAACTTAAGCCGAATTTATTCGCAGAGTTTTTCCTTAGGTTTCTTTTAACAAAAATCTAATACAACCTTCTTAGCTACCCTAGCTAAAATCGAAAAAAAACAAAAATGTCGATTTCAACCAAATCATCATCCTCTGCTAACACAGCTTTGCTGATAACTAAAGAAGATAATAAAGAAAACAACAACATCCTAACAAAGTCAGTTGAAAAACCAATGCAACCAGAGAACCTCTCTGCTCTGCCACATTTTACTGACCAGGGCGAAGTCAAAAATAATGACCGGAACAATGATAAAGACAACACCTTGAGCCAAAATCAAAGACCAGTGCTCTCGTTCGCTGACGCTTTAAAAAAACACCAAAATAGCGCGTTACCTAAAAAATCTCAGCAACAAACATCAATTCAGGTAAAAAAAGAAGAAATCCACAACAGGATCTTCCACACGGTGACCTTCACACCGGATCAAACCCCTAGCGGGATTAAGAAAAAGGTCACAGAAATACTGACCACAATCACCAAGACGACAGGCCCAGGAGGGGTAGTCTCCATTCAGTACAAAGGAAGAGGTCAATACGCAGTAGAGCTGAAAACAAGAGACCTCCTACAAAAAGTCCTCCAAAGCGGCCTACGCTTCCCAGGAGACAATCAGCACGCCCCCCTAAAACCACGAAGGAACTCCGTCCTTTTAATAACAATAAAAACAGACGCCTCGACCTTAAACGAGGAGATTGCAGAAGCGCTGCGCCCCTTTGGCAATATAATAAATATTAATTATGGATATTATAATAATAATAGACTAGTTAGAGACGGACGAAGACTGATACACATGATACCCACAATACCAATAGACAGAATACCAACCACGGTACAAATTGATTACAGACTACATCAACTGTATTTTAAAGGGAAAACCACACAAACCACACCAACCAGACAAACACAACAAGAGACAGAAAAACTGCTGGAGGACTTAGAACTGTCGGACACTGACGTGGACATAGACGAAATTTAGCAAGACGAGGACCCACTGCCTCCAGTAGAAAACCCCAAAAAAGAAGCCAAAACACCGCAGACAACAACAGATTTTAAAAAACCCACTAACGAAACGGCAAACGTAACACAAGAAAAACCCAACAAAAG
>QPEY01000274.1:91990-113988 GCA_014706445.1 Hydra viridissima | reverse complement strand
ATATAAAAAAAAAAAAAAAAAAAAAAAAAAGATCAAGTGTAGTATCTGTTCTTGATTTTTTGGGTCGAGCTAGCTTTTTTAACTGCGTTTCTTTTGGCTATGGATGTAATGGACGGTGAGAGCAGCGCGTGTACAATTGCCAACACTGCGGAGAAGCTTTTAAACCAAATGATGGACTGCGCGAAGCATCCTGAAAACTTTGAAGAGTCGCCGATGCAGTACAGTGAAGATGACGAAACTGACAAAGCAGAAGAACAAGAGAAGAAAAAGACGAACACGAGATCGAGGAAACCGACGAGCTACGCGCATGCCGCTTATGCTCCGAACACCCAAGTGGAGTACAAAATTCCACTCAAAAACACATTAATAAGCCCGCTGCAACTACGGGCGAGTTTGATAGATGTCCTTATAGCTATCGAAGAAAAGGATTTGGATAAAGACCTTGATGGGGTGCAGCTCATCAGGGGAAACAGCACGCTGGAAGTTGTTATGAAATCGGAGAGAGCAAAAAATAAGCTCATTGAAGAAGGACTCAATATCAAAGGACTTCACCACCGATTTCAAAATTCGACACCTAATAGGATGCCGAGTAGGAGAACGACAGTTTCGATCATCGGGCTTCCCCTAGAAGCAAAAAACTACCAGGTCGGAAAAAGCCTGGAGGATATGGGTTTTGGCAGACACCTCTATACCCGACCTGTCATGAGAAAAACGCCAACGAAGGGGACGCCCTTCTACTCTGGCATCCTTGTGGCAATCATGGAGGACTTGAAGCCGATGCCCCACTATATTTCTGTGAAGGGATATAGGGTGAGGGCCATCCACACGGGGCAAGGCGACGGCAGGCCAAACCTGTCTGCGGAGAAGATACAACCAACCCCTGTTCTCTCGGTCGAGAAGGAGCATAAAACAACAGCAAGAGAGCTAGCTGAGGAAGTCATCGAACAGGAGCTCGTAAAAATTATTGTAGAAACGAAAGAAGAAATGACGAAAGGAGCAGTGAAGGAAACAGAAGAAATACCAACAATTGAGGAGACAGTGTCAGACAAGAGCGACGAGAGAAAGAAAGACGAACAAACACAAGAAGTCAGCGAAATCGAAATGGCGGAGGAGAAAGAAAAAGTCAAAAACAAACGAAAGAAAACACGGAGGAAAAAGAGCCAGGAAGAAACTATTCGAGCTGTGAAAGAACAATACAAAGAAGAACGACCTAAAGAAAACCCACCTGGAGCTGGGTAAGTATTTTACAAAATCCTTCTTTTTTTTATTATTTTCATTATTTTTCGTAAGTATTTATGAACCATGTTGAGTCTCCATCTTTTAAACAGGAATGCGAAAACATGCCCTTTTTGACGTAAGAAAATCTATTTTGAGTCTAAAAAATGATCACTAGGCTATAAAAAGTTTTTGATAATTTTTTTGTGGTTTTCCTCATGGCTGCAAAAATTCTCACGCTAAACGTAAACGGTCTAAATGACGCAACCAAAAGGCGAAATATAATGAAATTCTGCGTAAGCGAAAATTGCGACGCTTTTCTATTACAAGAAACACACGGATGCAAAGAAAACACTAAAAAATGGGCATTAGAATGGCCAAATATGACGCGAGGAAAATCTTTATGGAATAATTTTACCCATAAGGAGCGCGGAGTCGCGATTCTGATCAAAAATCATATAGAAATAAACGAAGTCACAAACGATAAGCACGGGAGAATTCTTGCTGCTAACCTTTACTTCCATGAAACAATCTTTCAAATAATTAATATCTACGGACCTAACAACCCGCAGGAAAAAGAAAATTTTTTTAAGTCAATAGAACAACATACGCGTAAGTGCGATACCTTAATTTTGTCTGGAGACTTCAACATGGTTGAAAACCCTGCCCTAGACCGACAAGGTGGTGACCTCTTCAATAAAAACAACACCGTAGGTCAAAATCAACTAAAAAACTTTTTAGAAAAATACGAACTAGTAGACACTTATCGAAAAATTTATCCTCTAAAACAAGAATTTACCTACGTAAGGCCTGATAAAAGTTATATGACCAGAATAGATAGGATTTATGTCTCTGGAAACACTGCGGAGGAGAGCGAATGCGGCGTGCTTGCAAACAACTTAAGCGACCACAGAGCATTTTTCTGCAAATTTAAAATTACAAACAAAAACGCAAAAGGAAAAGGATATTGGCATTTAAACACCACGATTCTAAAAGACTCTAAATTTAAACAATCTCGCAAGACTTTGTTGAAAAAACACAAAACAAACATTCATATGAAACTAAAAACCAATGGTGGGACGTAATAAAAAGCAATATAAAAGAAACAGCGATAGAGCGCGCAAAAGAAATTAAAGCTGAAAAGCGAAATTTGATTGAATGTCTAGAACGCGATATTGAACTCGAAAAACTAAAGCCTAACAAAAACAGTAGCAAAATTAAGACTGTAAAAAAAGAAGCGTTTGAGTTAAAATATGACGGAGGAGTTTTTGTAAGAACGAAACAGCGGATAGTGGAAGAGGGCGAAATTCCATCCAAAGCTCTCTTCCAGATGGAAAAAAACAACCAAACCAAAAAAACAGTTAACGAAATAATAAGCGGGGACAGCGTTTTTAGCGATTTTTCCAAAATTCTTAAAACAATAAGAAGCTATTATAAAAACCTTTATAAAAATAAAAATCACTGTAAAGAGCAATAAAATTTTTTTCTAAGTAAAATTACAAAAACTCTAACTGATAATGAAAACGCCTTTTTAAATATAAAATTTAGCAGCGAAGAACTGCGCAACGCGCCAAACTCCCTCGCCACAGGAAAAACACCAGGGATAGACGGTATCCCAGTTGAATTTTATCAAGAATACTGGGATGTTTACGGGGAGGAACTTACAACCCTCGCTAACGAAAACCTCTTCGACAGCAAAAACCAACTGTCATGGTCCCAGAGAACTGCCCTAATCAGTCTCCTCCCAAAGGACGGAGACCCAAAAATGATACAAAACTGGCGACCGATATCTCTGCTGTGCGCCGATTATAAAATATTTACGAAAGCGCTCGCGCTAAGACTTGCGAAGATCCTCCACAAAATACTGGAACCGTCACAGACGTGTTCCGTTCCAGGGAGACAAATCTTCTCTAATCTATTTTTAACCAGAGAAATAATAGAATACACAAACAACCAAAACGTCGAAAGTCTTCTCTTGACAATAGACGAAGAGAAGGCTTTCGACAAAATAGACCGAGAGTTTCTTTTTAGAACGCTTGAAAGGTTTAACCTTGGTAAAAACTTTGTAACTGCTATAAAACAAACTTTGAAAAATAACCAGTCACTAATCATTAACAACGGCTACATGGGTAAACCTTTCAACATAAAACGTGGTGTGAGGCAAGGAGACCCGATCTCGCTCATGCTTTACTGCATCGCAGTAGAATCCCTGTCACTTGAAATAAAACAAAGCAAAAACATCGACGGAATCCCCATGCCTGGCACCAAAAAAAAACTTAAGGTCATGCAATATGCAGATGACACAACAATATTCGTCAGGAGTCCTGACTCAATTAATGAACTCTTTAAGATATTAAACAATTTTGAACAAGCCACGGGCTCCAACGTCAACAAAACAAAAACCAAAGGACTCGCGCTCGGCGGCTTTGATTACACCGCTTATGAAAACACACTAAAAGAAAATAATCAAAACAACCACAACATAAACTGGTGTAATCAAAGCGGAATCAAAATACTAGGTACAAATTTCTTAAACGACCTAAATGTCACTGCTGCTGCGAATTGGCAAAAAGCCGTTGAAAAACTCAAAACCAAACAAAAATCATTCAAATATAGAAACGTCTCGCTTCGGTGCAAGGCAATATACATAAACACGCTCGCCTTGTCAAAGGTATGGTTCATAGCCAACCTCTTCCCCCCAAGCAAAACAACGGAAAAAGAAATCAAAAAAGA
Organism: Hydra viridissima; assembly: GCA_014706445.1. Classification (NCBI taxonomy): domain Eukaryota; kingdom Metazoa; phylum Cnidaria; class Hydrozoa; order Anthoathecata; family Hydridae; genus Hydra; species Hydra viridissima. The sequence continues at coordinate 110,040 of QPEY01000274.1, read as the reverse complement.
AATATCCGTGTACCTCTGGCAAAGCGACTACGCGGAGCCAGTAAAAAGAAAAATCTTAAACCTGCCCGCGTCTAAAGGAGGGCTCGGTATACTCGATGTGGCTCAACAGTGCTTAGCACTAAGGACACAACACCTCCTCCAAATACAGGAATTAGAGCCACCACACGAGAGTGTCTTTTTCCAAAAATATCTTTTGGCTATGTCTTTATCCGGCCTAGCAAACAGCAAATACCCGCAATGGCGCTTTTTCACAAAAAACAACTTTCCGAAAACTCTAAACAGCCCGCCTTTTTATTACAGAGACGTGATAGAAAATCTTAAAAACAACCTCCCCATCTTCGAACTCAAACCTAAAAGCACAAAGAATATCTACCTAAACCTAACGAACGCGCAAAACAACCGCGATATTTAAAATACAGAAAGAAAATGGAATGCGACCTTTCAGAAAGTTCTGCCGTGGAAGCGAATATGGGAGCGCAGCTTCAACTCCCACGCGCAAGGACCTAGCCAAAACACGTCGTGGAGACTGCTTCATGACAGCCTCCCGACCCTAGAAAAAATCCACCATTGGAAAAAGAACCTCGGACGATGTTGCACGTTTTGCAAAACATGCAAGCTCTCCGAAAATACCTTGCACCCTTTCTTGTTTTGCAAAAAAGCGAGAACGGTTTGGACGGCATTTAAAAAAATCTACGAAGCGCTTCTACCGCAAAAAAAATTTAACATAGTCCACTCCATTTTTTATATAAACATTGAAAACCTCCCGCAAAACAATCCCTTAGCCAAACTTATAACTACAATTACAAATGTAATAATAACCGAGCTATGGAGATCAAGAAACCTAAGAGAAAAAGAAAATAAGAGAGAGACTTCAGCGAAAGTAATAGAAAACATAAAAAGAGAAATAAAATATATCTGCAAAACGAAATATAACAAATATGCAAGAGAAAACGAAGTCGAAAAATTCCACAAAATCTTTTCGATTAACAACGCCTTAATTGATTCAAATAATCCGAACTTAATATTTACCTTTTAAAAACCACCTCCCCACGGATATGTCCAAAGGATCCCCGTGGGACCGGAGGATGTATGTTTTTATTTTAAGGGCGTGGCTTAATAACCACGCTTGTATATTTTAAACTACGACAAACCCACGAATATGTCCAAAAGATCCCGGTGGATCTGGAGGATGTATGTATATATTTTAATGGCGTGGTGTAATACCCACGCTTATATATTATAAACCACGCAAAAATCTTACACATCTTCGTTTTCCTAATTGTAAACTAAATTATATACATATAGCAAGAACTTTAAAAAAGTAAATAAAAAACCCTGTATATATCAAATAGGTCACGGATATGTCCAAAGGATCCCAGTGGATCCTGAGGATGTATGTATTTTAATATAAGGGCGTGGGGTAATAGCCACGCTTATATATTTTAAACTTTGAAAACAAATGTACATTCTTATTTGTAAATATATAATGACAAAAAAAAAAAAAAAAAAAAAAAAAAAAATTTTAAAAAAAAATTAAAATTTTTTTTTGAAAAAAAAAAAAAAAAAAAAAAAAAAAAAAAAAAAAAAAAAAAAGTATCTGTTCTTGATTTTTAGGTCGGGCTAACGATTCTTTGCTTTGTGTGTCTTTTAGATTTCGAGCAACGAGGGAGATTCGAGCTCCATGTCCTTGGATGGGATATCCGCTACTTTGCTGAAGAAGATGGAGAACTCTACGAACGGTGAAGAGACGATTGCCATTCAAATCGACTACAGTATTGACGATGTGGAAACAGACGAGTCTGAAGACGAGCGGACGGAGGCGATTCGAAGTGCAAACGACAACGCGAGTACGACAACTACGAGACCGATTAGCTACGCGGGTGCAGCCTCTGCCAACACGTATTACGGCGCTGTTCGACCCCAATTGAAAAATACCTTGGTGTGTACTCTTCAAGCACGTATAAATACAATCGACGTACTCCGCGAAATCGAAAATTGTAACCTCGACGATGAATTAGAAGGGCTTTAGATAATCCGTGGCGGTACGGTGCTGGAAATGGTGATGAAGACCGACCGCGCCAAAAATGTAATCCTTGAAAGGGGACTATCTCTCGTTGGTTTTTACCACAAGTTCCACAACTCCACGCCGAATAGAACTCCGACAAGAAGAACGACGGTGTCAATCCTTGGCCTGCCTTTAGAAGCCAAAAATTTTCAGGTTGGGAAAGTGCTGCAAGATATGGGCTACGGAAAACACCTATCTACCAGGCTGGTGATAAAAAGAACGCCAACGAAAGGCACCCCGTATTACTCGGGTATTCTTGTAGCCGTCATGGAGGATCTGCCGTCTCCCATCCCTTATTTTCTAACAATCAGGGGGCATAGAGTCAGGGCGATCCACACCGGACAGCCGACTAGAGTCCCACGAAAAGAGACAAGCGAGGTGATGCCGGGTCCAGAACAAAATATAGAAGAAGAACCGGTGAAAGAGCAGATAGAACCAGCGAAATCGATCGTCGAAGAAATTACTGTAGTCGAGCAGAAGCGGGTAGTCGATGAGAACATTGAGGAAATAAAGACTGTAAAAGAAAACGCGGAGAGGAAAAAGAGCGTAACTGACGACAGGACCAGTGAAGACGTAGAGATGACAGCAGATTTTAAAAAGCCGGGGAAGAAAAAACGAAAAACGAGATAGACGAAAGATAAAGACGATCCAAAACGAATTTCGAAAGAGAGAACAGAGGAAGACAAACACGGGTAACGTACGCTTTCTGTGTTTGTCTTTACTTTATTTTCCCAAAGAGTTATTATAGATGGAGTGAGAACGAAGCCGAAAATTATTTCACATCCCGATATGGTCTTTGTAGTATAATTATTCCAGCGGCAAGTCAAAATGGCGCTTTTTGCAAAAATATGAAAAAATTTGAAATGTAATTTGTAAGCTTTAAAAGCTGTAATCAAAGTGGATTAACCTCTTAAAATTTTATGGGATAGATTTTAAAAAACTATTGAATCAATGAAGAAGTTAATTACAACAAAAATTACGATTAAGGTGAAGTAATTGTTTCTTGCACACCTCAATTATAGGTATAAATATCAAAGTTTAAAACAATCTCTACTACATGTTTGAACCTTATTTTTTGTTTGCCTGTTCAGCTATAGGCTTGTTACGTTCTTTAAGAATGTTCTTTAGACCAGGCACTCATTAAATCCTCCAGGCACTCAATAAGTCCCTTGACGATTTTATTTTGTGTTGGAATATTTTTGCCGTATTTGCAACCTAAAATCCGTAAATATGTTGTAAATATTTATTGGTAAATAAAGGTATCTATTGTACAAACAGATATTTGACAATACTAATTAAATTTGAAGCAACTTATGTTAATTTTTTACCTGTTGTATTGTAATTTTTTTTTAAATAATAATAGTCAGGTATTGCCTAAGGTAATATATATTATTACAGTTAGTAAAATTTTTTTATTATTAATATTAATAATAAATGTCCAGATTTTAATTGAGTTAATAATGAGAAAAGTTTTTTGTTGAACTGAATGCTATATTATGTCAATGTTTCACTTATACTTGGCAATTTTTACTCTTTTTTAATTTTTACTAAATTTTACTTTAAATTTTAGAAGCTTAAATATCTAGTTTAAATCAGTTTTTCAAATATTGTTTTGTTATAACAAAAAAAAAAAATGTATAAATGTTTTTATGTTACTGTTTTGCTAATATTTATTCTATTAAGTTTTATTCTATTTTAAATAGAATAAATTTTATTTTTTATTTTAAACAGTATTTTAAAATAAATAAATAAATTGTATTAAAATAATAAAAATATTTAATTACCTTTTTTTATATAAAATTGAAAATTATTTTATTATTTTAATAGCTAGAATATGAATGAAATTGAAATACATATTAAAAAATTATCCAACATTTGCCGTTTATGTAAGCAAAAAATAATAATAGACCAATATTATGGTTGTAAAAAGACTGCTCTGGAATTCAGTAAGGAAATATTTGATATTTTTGGTCACCATCTCAATGATGATTGTGAAAATGTCCACCCAAAATTTTTATGTAAGAAATGTCTAAGAAAACTCCAGCGTTACCAGAAAAGTCCATTTAATGTGTTTCTTGTAGATGTTGCTGATTTTACCAAACATGAAACAGTAACATGTTTAGTATGCTGTGGACATTTAAACAAGCATATTTATAAAATTAAGTTTTCTGGTGTTTTAAAAAATGACCTAAGTAAATCGAATAATACTTCACTATCACCTATACCTTCACCTATTACTTCATTTCACAAGTTTCTTGAAATCGCTAGCATGTACGAATTTATGAAAACAAGTGAAAGTGAAAATTGTTATTATCTTAGCAAAATTCATGAAATAAGTGGAATTCCAGTTATTGAAAAAAGTTTAAAAATTTATAAAAACTTTTCTTGGGACATAATTGCCTACAATTTGCTTGTATCTAAAGTAAATCCTTATCTTGCATTAATACCAGAAATAATATATGAAGAAAACATTCATGAGTTTTTTATAGCTATTAGCGAATTGAAGATTTGTCCAGCCAATGATGAATTTAAGGATCTAATTTCTCATAAACTGTCATATGGCTCCCAATTGCATTTCTTGAACAAAGATAAAATCATTAAAGCAACAATTGAAAATAAACAATTTTCATCTGAAGCAGATCTTAAAGTTATAAGGTCAAGTAAATGTGATAAACTAATTTCAAATTATGTAAGTAGATGCGATCATTGCACTGCATTGAGAAAAGATCTTATTTTGTATTCTCATAGATATGAAACAGGCACAATTGGAAGTAAAGAAAAATCTCCTAATATTTACAAAAATAGGGAACAACTATTACAAAAATGCGAAGGTCAACATAATTGTTTACAATATTTGAAGAATGTTCTAAAAAGAAAAGAAAAGAGAATAAAAAAACTTTTTGAAAAAGAAAGCATTGTTTTGCCTGACGAACTAAATGATGTTGTTAGTGGTGTTTTAAAAAACAATGATAACCTTAGCTTTCCAAGAGACTCTCCAAAGTATTTATTATGGCGAGAACAACTTAAAAATTTTGGATTAAAGAATAAAAAGTCTGCTCGATGGCACCCCTTGTTTGTAAGGTTTTGTCTCAGCATATACTTAAAATCTCCAGGTATAATTCTTAACAAGTATATAAGGTTATTCTAATTTGTTTACAAAATGTTTGTTTCAGTTGTTTTTTTTATATATTAAATGAAGTCATTAAATTCTCTTGTAACTGAAAGTCAATAGAGAGAGATGCCTAAGAATCTTCGAGGTACCTAGCGTACCTATCTCTTAACTTGTTAACCTTATTATTTTTTAAGCTTTGCTGACAAAATTTGAAACCTATAAAATAAGCTCAATTAATTCCTTATTAAAAGTCAACTTTTCCATTTTAAAATATAATATTTTTTTGAAATAATTTTTTTTTCTTTTGTTTATTTTAATTCTTTTAATTTTAAAAGCATTTTACAGTATTATTATTTTTATAATTTATTTAATTTTTAGCTGCATATGAGCACATTCGAAACTCAGGTTTTATTGAATTGCCGCATAGAACAACGCTTAACCAATACACTGACTTTGCTTCAAGTAACTCAGGATTTGTAGCAGAAATAGTTTCAAGATTATGTTTAGATTTAAAAATAGAAACACTAAAAGATCATGAAAGGCAAACAATTATAATGTTTGATGAGATGAAGATTAAACAAAATCTTGTCTTTTGTTCTGCATCTGGGGAGCTAAGAGGCTTTACAGAATTAGGAGACATTAACGAAGAACTTAATGAATTTGACAGGTGTTTTAGCCTGGTAACACACAAAACTAAGGATCTTGCATCACATATATTGTGTGTAATGGTTGGTGGTCTTTTAAAGCGTTTCACATATCCGTTAGCTTACTTTTGTACACTAGGGTTATCAAGTGATCAATTGTTTCCAATTATTTGGAAAGCAGTTAGAATATCAGAGAGTATTGGTTTAGAGGTTGTCGCTTTTGTTTCCGATGGGGCGTCTTCAAACAGAAGTTTCTTCAAACTGCATGAATTAGCTGATGGCTCAAATGTGTCAGTTGATGGGGTTGTTTATTGGGTTTATAATCGATATGACATGGATAGAAAAATATTTTTTTTCAGTGACCCACCACATTTATTGAAGACATTGAGGAATAACTTAGAAAATTCTGGTAGTAATAATTTTACCAGAAATTTAACGGTAAATTTCCTATTCAAATTATGTAATTATTGTCAGATTTATTTTTTTATTTTTACTATATTTTATGAAACTTTTTATTGATAATTGATTTGTTTTTTTATATTTTTGGCTAAATACCTATTTTATAATTTATTTACACAATTTATTATAAATTTATAAGAAAAACTATTTAAGCAAATGAATACTTTTTTGTTGAAGTTGTTCTTTAGGGTTATTAAACTTAGTATGTAATTTTAAGACCATATTTCAGTTTCATCTTTATTTAGTGCAATGAAAAATCTTTAAACTGGCAGCAATTAATTGACCTCTACGATTGTGATCTTGGCAGGTTTCGCTTAGCTCCTGGACTGCGAAAGTTACACAAATTGACGCATGACCATATGTTTTTAACACCTAGATTGCGGATGAGAGTAAATTTAGCTGCTCAGGTAACACAATTTCATTTTATATAAGTAAATGTAAATTTCTTTCAGGAGATGACGCATGTTATGTATAATTGAACTTTCAAGAAATGATGAGTAGTGGTTTCAGAACATTAGTAGAAGTTACACTATACTGAATAATATGTTAGTAAAAGTTGTTACAAATTCTTTAAGGTTTTGAGCAGCACTGTAGCTGATGCAATCGCTAATTGTAACAATGAACAATTATCAGAATTGGAAAAATTCATTCGTTTAACAGATATGTTTTTTGATATGCTGAATGTAAACAATAAATTTCAAGGTCAAAAGAATAGGAAGCCTGCTCTATACCCCTATCGTGCGGTGGATGATTGGAGATTTGAGGTATTGTTATCTTTAATTAATATACCTTTCTTAATGTTGAAATTTGTCATCATTGTGTTCTGGTTTTTGCACTTGACTAGTTTGGTTTAGGGTTGAGTTTCCCAAAAAAATGAGAATGAGTGTTATTTAATATTAGCCAATGAGTTTAACTTTGAAAAAGAAAAGCCAATATTAAGATTCCTTAATAAATAAAAAATTATCCTCTAAAATCTTTATTTTTCTATTTTCCTAATGCCATTTTTTCTACTATTTTAGTGGTTGCAAAGCACATACCTAAAATATATTAATGAGTGGAAAGCACAAGCTGAATCGAATGAAAGGATACCTAAGGCAATGAAAACCAAACTTTGTTTGAGTTCTCAGACTATCCAAGGAATCAGGATTACTGGTATTGGTATTTTGAGTTTTTTTGTTCATTGAAAGTATACTCACAAAAAATGTGTTACTCAAAAAAAAAAAAAAAACTTTTGAATGCTAAGAGATTATTTCATGAAATTTGAAATCTATCGATGAATTCTAATTGAGTTGAGAATAGTAAAAAAATATGTTGCAAACTAGTTTGCCTCAAATTTGGTGTAGAGGGGGATAATTTTGGGGGGGCATTGTTATACCCAGGACCCAATCATCGCAATTTTTTGCAAAGCATCATTATTATAACATAATGGCATAAGTATATACAGCGCCTGGCTCTTGGGAGCATAGGCGCGCGGCCCACAATAATTATGGCTCCAGCTGGGGCCCCGATTTTTAAAGTATATATTTTATATATTTATATATATATATATATTTTATTTTTTTTTATTTTGTCTTATAGTGCATTCGTTTGTTGAGCTAGTCCCATATTTATTAAGCAGAGTAACTGATGGACAAGAGCTTTATTTTTTATCCGATAAATTAAACCAGGATTCAGTTGAAGAACACTTTGGACGAATACGTAGTCGAGGAGGAGCAAACGAAAATCCAACTGCTCACGAATATGGCCTTCTAAATCGAAAGGTTATTGTGGTCAAATCTGACCTGCTGAAAGTTATGCGTGGTAATACTAGAGGCTGTATACGCGAAAAATTAATTATCGACGTCAATGATAACAGAGAACTGCCCAAACGCTCTAAAAGGAAATAAATTTTGTTGAATGATTAATTAGGCGTATTTCTCTATGGGAAAAAAAAGAAAACTTAAATAAAGAAATCCGTATAAGCATGGATTAGAACCCTGAACTAAATTTGGGGCTCTTGAACCCCAACGAGAGCGGGTTCTGGAAACCTTTGGGGTTCTAGAAAATAGTAATTTTTATATTAAAGTACCTTACTTCGCTAACATTTTCAAGTAACAAAGAAAAATTTAAAATATAAAGAAATAGTAAATGGTCACAAGTGACAATATTCTGCTACAAATGAATTTAATGTAATACTTATAAATACGTTTTCGACATTAATACAAAATAATAATAAAAAATCTACTATTTTGAAATGATCTAAAAAAGTAAAAAGTACTGTTACAGAGAAAAAACAATACCAAAACATACTTGATTGGTACAGGCCATCTGTAACCCTAAAAAAATGAAGTTCAAAAAAGGTTTTCTAAAACCCTTTGAGAAAATAGTGTTTTGGAATCAGGGTTCTGATAAAGGAATTCCAGAATCAACCGTGGCGCATTAGACTTGTAATCCAAGGGTTGCGAGTTCGATACCCGCTCGTAGCACATAAACGTTATTGGTAAGTTTGTAAACGGACAGCCAACTCGTCTTCTGTGACAAGACCATTAGGACTTCTTAGAGCACCTTTTAAAAAATAAAAGATTCCTTATGTTCAAAAAGGGTTTTAGAACTCATTAATTTTTTAGAAACTCATTAAAATCTTAGAAATCATTTTAAGGTTCTTTGACTTTTTCTACTTTAAAAAAAAATTCTGAGCATCAGCTCGAAATGCCATTACAATTTGTGGCGGACTTAACGGCAGCAAAGTATTCTTTCCTTTTTTTTAAAAAAAGTAGTCGAGAGGGAACTGGCCGTATTTATCCTCGAGGGCCCTAGGCCTTATTTTAGAATCAATTCTAAAATAAGCCCCCTCAAATAGTGGGGCCAAAAGCAACAGCCTAATCTGCATTTTAATAAATATTAAAAATTAATCTGTAAAAAAATAATTTATTCAAATAAATTTTTGATGAAGCCTTAATTTGGATTTCCTTAAATTGCTGATTGAATTCTTAAAGATCTGTTTCGATTCAAGATTCGAAACAATAAAATGCTTATACGCAGAGCAAGAATTTAAATATATATATAAATTCTTTACTATATTTTTACTATATTGAGCACTTTGGCATCACACAAATCTTTTTAATTACTTTAAAACAGTTCTCTAGTTTAATTGCTAAGATTTTCCCTCAAAAAATTATTACATAACTGAAGAATTCTAAAGGACTAAACGATATTCTGTTGGTTATTTACAGCATTAAACGCAAGTGATGACATCATACTGATTTAGGTATAGACAAGGCTTCAGTACATACATCGATTGATTTAGGGAGAACTCACAAGAGAATTGATAACACATAGGCTTAGACAGGGATTAATATTATTCGTTTTTACTTTCTTCGTTTTACTTTGTTTTTGAAGAAATAAAGCGCTTTTTTTAGCATTAAAGTGCACAAAATGTATCAGGGAACTGTGACCTTATATAGAATTTGTAAATATATATGGAACATGGGAGAACAATTTCCACTTCAGACTTAAGTATGGGGAATAAGTAAAAAAGTATGGGGTATAAAATCTTAAACTAATTAACATCAATATTTGAATATAAAAAAATACATCTGTTTAATTACTTCAATTTTAGGAAAATATTACATGAAACGCAATGATGTAAAAACACTCAATTACATATAATACTTTTTATAGTTTAATAACTATACGATTCTTTTTATTCTTAATTAAAAATAGAGCTTACAAATAAAATATGTTACTTTTGATAAAAAAATATGATTCAGAAACATGAAAAAACATATTTAAAAAAGGTTAAAAAATCTGCTACTAATAGAATACACCCTACTTTAAACTTTTACGTAGTGAAACTTCTCCTTTACGGGAAATTTTATGCCCTATTTCACTTCTTCTCATAATCTGAATCCACGTTTTAACAAAGGCCCTAATTCTGATATTAATCCACCTTTTAATAATTTTCTCATATAATACATTTTTTATACTGTCATTTTCAAGGTCCATTGTTAGCATCTCCCATTTTTCTATGACTAATTCACTTTTAATTATATTGTTATAAACTAAAGTACTTAAATTTTCCCCGCAATAAGTGATTAGCAAATTTTTGTTTATAATTTTACAAGCATCTATTTCAATTTGACGAACAAAAAGCAAAAATCTGTCATTTACTATTATGAGCCCTCCTCTATTAACTCTTTCAACCCAGTGTATTGTATATTTATTTATATCTGCACATTCATCTTTTGGCTCTGTCTTTGATCCCCATAATGATAATAAATCAATTAATGCTTTACCCTGAGGTGATCGTTTATCCTTTATATTTTCTTTAAGAACATATATTATATAACCAGCAATATATCTAATAGTCTCTTCTTCAGAAATATCAAGAGGCTTATAAACTTCCTTGACATTTACATCTAAATTTATACATTTAACACGATACTCTAAACTCCATTGCAATAACCTATCAAATATATATTGGAGTAATAGACTGTTTGCTTTTTTCGATGTAGAAATATTGCTAAGGGATAGGAAATCATTCCAAATATCTTTTGCTTTTTTTAAATAGCATAAATGCAGAAATTTTTTGAACATTTCTTCTCTGTTATGGCACATGGTTCCATTAAGTTTTATAATTGTAAAAATTTCAGCTTTAGCAAGACTGTCAAACTCCTTAAGCTTTGATGTATCTTTTGATAACACTTGCATTACTTCTTCCGCCAACAACTTGACTTCTACACCTGGTCCAGTAATGTTATGCATAGGATCTTCAGATGCTTCCTTTAAAGATCGAGTAATAAAGTTCTCAGAGTGTGTGTTGAACTCTGATTCTATCAGCTTAGGAGCTATAAAGAAATGAATAGATATTGGTAATAAACATGACATGACGTAAAATATAATTAAATGTATATAAAAAGTATACATGCAGGGTGTTCGCCAGAATTATATTTTATAAAGCCAGAATTATATTTTATAAAGTGTTTTTAAAATATTGGGAATATTTGTAGTTATTGTTCTACAAAATATTGGCAATTTTTGTTAAAATTGATTATACTAAAAATAGTCATTGAATTTTGGGAATTTTAAACCCATTGGGAATTCAACGGTATATGCAGTGCCATCTGGCTGGCTAACATCCAGACATGTTACATTAATATTTTAATATAAAATTAATTATATTTAATATGCAATTATAATAGCATAATTGTATATTGTAAAATAAATGCAATTATAACTTACTAATATACATTATTTTTAAACTGTTTAAAATTCTTAGTCATGATTTTTTTGTATTCATTTTGTGTAGCTTTAATTACATCTTTTAATCATTGACAGATGTGTTAAAGCTACAAAAAAAATATTAACTTAATGTAATGTTTTAATTACATTAAAATATGTAACAAAAGCTACAAAAAATGAATAAAAAACAATCATGAAATGATTTTTAAACAGTTTAAAATAACACTGAAATACTAAAATCAGCAACTTTTTTCATTAACAACTTACTTTCTCCATGCATATCTTTTCTACACTTTTCTTCGTGAATTTTTAAAAAATTTTGATTTTTATACTTTTTACTACAAAAACTGCAACAAACTGGAAGTGTAGTAAGGGTGGACGAAGATTTATTTCTAAAGTAGACCTCTTCGAAAACAAATTGAGAAATATTATCATCGCTTACAAACACAAGCTTTGGAATATGAGGAAGTTCCTCCACTATAAAATCTATAGCAATATCATCCTCGTTGATTAAATCCTCAGAATTCACGATTTCTGGATTGAATAAAAATGAATCTATCTCCAGTTCTTCGTCAATGTCTATATTCTTTAAAGCAAATTCCAGTTCAATATCAGCCATTTTCCATGTAAACTTTTTATCTTATTTTTTAATTTATTTTTTAAAACGTTCATAACATTTTTTTAAAGAAATATCATTGGATATATACTTTTTAATGTGGAATGTGATTGGATAACCTTAAGTTATGATAATTACGCGAAAAGTCATTGAAAATTATGTTACAACTAAGACTGTTCCGTGAAAAATGACATAATTTAACTTCGTTCTCACTCCATCTATAATAACTCTTTGGTTATACAATTATTGAAGCAATTGTTAGAAGGAGCAACGACCCTAACAACAGACATTAAATACAAAGATCCGTTACCGGTAGAATCTCAACCTGTGTTAATCACAATGAATAGTGAGAATAAAACAGACATTATAAAATGGCATGCCAATGAGTACAAAGCATTTGAAAACAAATGCGTGGTTTTGTACTTAGGCAGGCCATTATTTGATTGGATTAAAGAAGAAGAACTGTCTGAATACGCAAAATTAAACCAGGAAATTCTTTTTATTTTATCAAAAGCACGAAAACAAAACACAAATGTAAACAAAGATATATTAAAAAAACACGAAAAAGAAATACATATTCAAAGTTTAATACGCTTTATAAATGGCTCTAATCCCTGTGACTCATCTTCTGATTTACTAACAGAAATAAACATAGTTACAAAAGCAGGATAAAATATATTTTGATAAAAATTTAAAAACGTTAAGCTTGGAACTCCTTTAATAAAGGAGTAAGCATAGTAACGGTAGCAAATGTAGAATCACAACCAAATTTCGCTTGAACTTGCTTAGGGCGAGTATAAGAAGGATCTTTAGGATATAACTTCATTCGATCAAAAACCCACTCGCGACGAAAAACTTGAATAGTACGAGTTAAACGCAATCCACCACGAACAGTCGTAGGTAATATTTCGCCCTCAAAAAAAGCAGGATCAACACAAAACATTAACATTTTACAATTTTTATTACCAGAAAAAGGCATAATATCAGGTAAATTATTCTAATACGTATTAGATGTAGTTTCAACAAATTGACCAACAGTAACACAATCAAAATTCTGTCTATTCTTAAATAAAACAGCAGAATGATCAAACTCGGAATAAGGTTGCAAAAAAGTGTTCATTAAAACACTGTTCATTACCAAAAGGCTCCTTAAAATCAGTACAATAAGGAGTAACAGTAGCAAAAACACAATCAAGATTACCAGTAGAATATTCTTTGCCACCACCAATCCATAAACATTTACTTAAACCAACAGAATATTTAATATCTTTACGTTTATCATCGTTAACACTAACAATACTTCTGGCCAATAAATTTTTTAACCCATAATGAGGATTTCAACATGACCAAATCTATAATCAGAAGGATAAGTATTTAAAACATTCCAAGACTCATGAAAAAAACCAGCAGACTTCTGAGGAACAGAATTCTGAGATGATTGAATATACTGTCCACATGAATTACCTTGAATAAACTTAAATTTATTAACAAAATTAGGATCATTAAATAACAATTTCACAGGCTTACGTAAAACAATATCATTAACCCACTCAGAATGATAAATAGTCTTCTAAGCTACATTATTACGCTCAATAAATCGAGGAACTTGAGTAATAACAACATTAGAAAACCTAGCAATAATAGGTTTAGCATTCTTAAGATCATTAAAAACAACAGAATCTTTATATAACTTAGGTGTAGGCAAAAGAGCAGGCTTCTTATCGCAAATTTTCAATTTCATATCAAGAATCTCATTCCAATCACCAACATCAAACAAAGGATAAACTTTATCAGTAATTAACTGATCACCTTCAACATCAAAAAACCTAATACCTATTTAGACATTTCTAAAGGAACAAGAGTTTTTTGAGAAGTCTTTAATTGATTTTCAACACGCACATCGAGAACATCACAAGTAATCTTTTTATCAATATAAAACAAAGCATCGGCAACAGGCCAATATTGATCAATATCAGTCCACAAATTAGGATAAGGTACAGGAAAATAATAAATTTATTCACAGAACCAGAAGTAGAACTGCAATAAAAATATAAACTCTTCTCAACTGTAAATTCATCATAATAACCCTTTGAAGGATCAAAGCTTCATTCTAAAATGAAATTGGGTAACGCTGAAGGTTCTAGGTTTGTGGGCTGCTCTGCCATTGTCAAAATGATACCCTCGGTGACGCCAACCTTTTCTTCCGCTTGGATGTACCAAACTTCTTCTTGTCGTCAATACCATCTAAAACAGCAGCGTTAAATGAATAATCTGAAAACAAACAATCATTTAAAGGTTTAATATCGTTCCCATAACCCCAATTCATAGCCATTTTAGGTAATTCATCAATAAATTTAAGAAAGTTCTTCAGGTTTCATCAATTCATACTGACCAACCTTCTTAGAAACAGAACATCGTGAGGATTAAAGAAAAACTCATAACGCAATCTTTTTAATCGCATATAATCAGGTAACTCGGTAGTTGAAACAGGCTGATAATCAGCATGATAGTTCCAATTAACACTTCCATTAGAACTACGACTCGAATTGGATAATCTAGAACTATCCAATTGGAATCGTAGTTCTAATGGAAGTGTTAATTGGAATTATCATGCTGATTATCAGAACTCAAAGAACTAAGACTAGACGATGAACTACTCCAATCAGAATCACCATACAAAACATCCTCCAAAATATTAGTAGGCCTACGTTTACCAAGTTCTTTTAAACCAATACGCTCATAAGAACCAATTTGATTCTTAGGTAGTATAAGATCTTTCAAATACCGTCTACAATCACTTATTGAAGGAATAGAACTCTTAACAGAAGAAGCAACACCTTTAACACCTTTAAGAGCACTCAAAACACTTTTAGGATTTAGAGCACCAGTTAAACCAGTAACAATAGATTCAGCAATACGGGCAGAATTGGTATCTTTAAAGTTCTTCTCATTTACACCAAATATCTGATTATCCCAACCAGGAGCAATCTTCAAAACATTATTAGGGTTAACCTTTTTATTCCTAATCTGCGGACCATTAGGATTAAACCCATGAGGAATTTGAAAGTAGCAATCATCTCCCATGTGAAAATCGAATCGTCGTACGGCATCCACATAAATTCCAAAAATCGCAAGCATATAAATTATGATCAACACACTCATTATATAAAAACGACAAGCACTTTTACCACACCAATCAGCATCAACAACTAATATAAACCACAGCAATGCAAATAAAATCATTGCAACTAAAAAAACAACCAAAAAACAGGCAATATATACTAAAAGGGCGTTCTCAAAGCCTAATAATACGAAATATTTACAAATTCTCGACCGACCACCCAACTATTAATACTATGAGATATATAGTAAATTGGATGGTCGGTCGGATGACTATGAGATATTTAGAATATATTATATTAATCTCTTGATTTAAACACCGACCGACCATCAACGATTGTTGATGGTCGGTCGGTCGGTGCTTTGTTAATTTTATTAACAAAGTGATGCAATAGCATCATTAAAACGTAAACGAAAGTTTAACTAAAAACTTTATTAACAAAGCAATGCAATAGCATCATTTTCATAAGGCACATCTGATGAAATTAAAAAAGATATTGTCTACTGTAGTTAGGTTTTGCTGTAATAAAATTTTAACTTAAAGTTCATCAGACGTAAGTTATATATTAGTATATAAACTCGCATAAAGAGTTTGCAATCATTGTTTGAATAAAATACTTCAAATTCTATTATATAACCTTCTAAATACGATGTTGTTGTGTTAACTTTAAATAATCTGCAAAACCAATTAATTTATTGTTTAAAAATTTGTTTCTCCTAAAAATATGCAACTTTTTAAATAACTTTCAATTATATTTTTTTTGAAAATTATTTAAAAAGTTATTATAAAAACAAATTTATGAAAAAACCAGTTTTTCATCTGTCGGATGTAAACATTTTTGATCTTAAACATTCAAATTAATTTCTAATTAACTAAAAAAAAGAATTTTGGATTTTAGTCATCATTTTGATTGTTTCTACATCATAGTAATTTTCAATTATATAATCATGTCTATAAAAGCAACAATTTTATGGAATTATTTCAATAAAATTACTGTGTCAGGTATTAAGTGTGGAGAATGTAAAAAGTGTCAAATCCAAATCAAATTAACTGATGGATCCACTAGTTGTATCAGGTACCATCTGAAAACCAAGCATCCCACTGACTACATTAAGATGTTAAGAGTCCAAATTGAACTTGAGCGCCCAAAGAAAGAAGATATTAAAAAAATTACAGAAGCTGCCTTCGAACTGAATGACGCATACAGTTTGTTTCTAATTATTTTTCAAAAAATAATGTTTTTCCTTGTATAAAAATAATTTTCATGTTTAAGTTTAATTTTCATTTCGTTTTTTTAGATCAACGATCACAAAAAGGCCTATTTAAAAGTGTTAATGTAGGAACTATTGGGAAATGTTCTTCCCAATCAGTCAGGCAATTGGAGACAGACATGGTAATCATGTCATAAATTCCCAGGTCAAGTAGACCATTCCCTCTAGTAGATGAACCATGCTTCAAGGAAATGGTGGAACATTTAAATCCAAAAGTAATTGTGAAACATTCCTCGACTTTTTCAAGGTACAAGCTGCCATTGCTTTATGAATACTGTGCAAAACCTAATTGAAAAAGTAGTCTTTCCAGTAGTCAACAGGTGGCTATCACCACTGAGGCTGGACCTCTAGGTCACAGGATCCATTCATGACTCTTACTCTTCACTATATCAATAGTCAGTTTGAACTGAAGAAATATGTTCTCAGCTGACAATTTTGTGGGGAAGACACACTGGTTACCACATTAGCAAAGTAATTTTTTTTATGTTGATATAATTTGTGCTCGTAAGAAAAAATAATTTTAAAAAGTAACACTTATCCTTCCACTAGAATAGCGTTTTTTCTAGGATTTTGTTATTTATTGAAAGAATTATTAATTTATTGTAAAACTCAAAAGCTGCATAAGTTATCTTATAAATCATTATTTTATCTTCATTCTTATTTAAGGCTCTGCAAGAAATGATCCAAATGTATCCGGTGTTGGACGCCGTGTCCAAGAAAGTCATTGTCCACGATGCGGCGGCAAACATAAAACATGCTGTGTCAATTATTAACAAACTAAAGTATGAATCACTGTTGTGTGCTGACCACCTACTAAACACTAGCCTACTTCATGCTACCAATGAAGTGCAAATGTCAAAGACTGTATAGATTTTGCCACAACTATCAAGCGAAGTTCACAGGTCCACCTTAGCTTGTCAAATTATTGAAAAAGAGTGTATGTTGCTCTGTGTAAACTTATGTTAAAATTATTGCTCCGGTAAAAACCAGGTGGAATTCTAACTGTTTTATGCTGGAGTCAATCCTTAAACTTAAAGATGTGTTGATTTCTCTTAGAGAAAAAATTCACTAAATAACAACCCACTACAGAACGTTATTCCAAGTGAAAACCAGTTTTCACTGATGGCTTCACTGATGCCAGTATTAAATAAAATGAAGATAATGTCAGATTACATGTCCAAGGACCAGTGCTTCATCATATGCTAACTATGCTTTATAAAACTGAGAATTTTCTTCTTAACCACATTTGATATGGAAAACAGAGAAATAATTATTGCTTTTTGTAAAAAACTAAGTGAGCATTTACACATAGCCACGCGATTCAAGGAACATGGAAGATACAACCAACACTATGCCTTGGGAAACCTTCTTCATCCGTCCTTTAGAGGATATAAGTTTTATTTCTTGGTAATAAAAACCATTCATTAATATTAGTTATTGGTTAAAAGACTAAATTTAACAGTTGTTTATGATTTCAGGATAAATGCTTAGACATTACGGTATCTTGGAAGAGTTCACAAGGAAAGTCATCAACGATCATCC